>CM025629.2:8339200-8410783 GCA_014621495.2 Entosphenus tridentatus
GTTTTCCCACCTGATGATGATTGCTTGTGTTGCAATCGAAACGTCGTGATTTAATGTATTTTATTTTATACCTACGTGACTCTACCGAAAGAACCAAAGAGCATGTTGTCATTGTGTTATGCGTCTGCGCGCGTGTGTCTCAGGACGCCTGTGATTGCCGGGGGGTTGTTCGCCATCCACCGCTCCTGGTTCGAGGAGCTGGGAAAATACGACACAGCCATGGACATCTGGGGTGGAGAGAACCTGGGTAGGGATTCACGCACAGACGCACGTACACGTGCGCGTAGGTGTATCCGGGGGTGCGTGCGTGCGTGCGTGAGCTTGCGGGCACCTGGGAATGCAGGCCTTCGTTTCAGCCGTATGTACACCCGTCGCTCTGGTTGTGGCTACCAGTTCTGTGCCACGTGCTCCAGTCTACCACAGACCCAGATAATATCTGGGGAGAAGTTAATCCCCCGTGTGTGTTGCGAATGTGTACGTGGCTGTCCGTGCGTGCGTGCGTGTACATGTGTGTGCGTGTGCGATAGTGCGGTGGTTAGTGCACTGCGCTACAAACCTGGTGACCCGAGTTCGATTCCTACTCACGGCCAATACCAGTGATGATTATCTGAACTGGTCCTGAACCTTCCCATCGGTCCACTCAGCCTGAACAGAGTACCTGGTGCGATGTGTAAAACATCAACATTGGGGAGACAAAGACTGCTGGTCACGGGTGCTGACCACCCACCCCCTCGTGTGCTGTGCCGGCCTTCACTTGCCCTAACAGACTCAAATCAAGATTGAGTCTGTTAAGGCTTTACAGGGGGGGTCTTTGTGTATTTGATACGTAATAGATTTTTGGCTTCGGCTAAAAACCCTCCTCCAGCAGTACAGCCAAACAAATTAAATTATCACGTGCACAGACATTTGTCATTTTTTTTGGTACAGCTCACCGGTAAATTGTAGAACAATTCCCACATCCAAATATGGAAAATGGATTGGACGTTTTGCTTGGAACTGCGTCAAGCGTCTTGAGCTGGAGACCAGGCAGTGGCGACGACTGTGAATATCGGGAGGGTTTTCACGAGAAAGACATTGCCCCGGACCATTCCAGTGGCCTAATCCAAAAATATTAACGGCGCGTCACGACACCGCGCCGTGCGCTCGCGTGTATCTTCACCGCGCGCAGAGATCTCGTTCCGCGTGTGGCAGTGCGGCGGGTCGCTGGAGATCATCCCGTGCAGCCGCGTGGGCCACGTCTTCCGCAAGCGACACCCCTACACGTTCCCCGAGGGCAACGCCAACACCTACATCAAGTGAGCGGGCGGGCGAGTGGCCACGTAGCCAGGCACCTCTCAGGGCGCTCGCCTACCCGAGCCCCTCGTTCAACTCGCGAAGCGAAGGGTTCGATTCCCCACCCCCCCCCCCCCCAAACGCAGACAGAGCTGCTTCTGGAGTCGCTCGACTAGGCCTCTTGCTAAAACCCTGGGTGGCAGTAGCGGCGGTGGTGCGCGACTGCGATCCGGCGCTTTGAAGGCAAGGCTACGCAGGCTTCTCCACTGCTGCCCCCACAGATGGAATTCCCTCCCCCCCCCCGGTTAATTCCTGCCACCCTCTTTCAGTCCAGATTTAATTCCCGTGCTATCGATTTAACTACTTCCCCACGATGTCACGCTTCCACCTCCATTCCAAAAGTCACCCGATTTATGCCCACATCACTTTGCACAATTAATTACCGTGAAATATTGTGCAGCTTTAGTTTCCTTCAATATTCTAGTAGAGATGATGGAGGCAAATGAGCTCTCTCCGCCTGTTTCCAAATCTCGTGCCAGCTTCACGGCTGCCGTTTCTCGTCGCCGCCCCGTGCTGGGGATCGTTCTTCGCAGCAGCGTCAATCTGGCGCATCGTTGCTCTTCCTCCTGTTGCTTGTTCTGGGTGCTTGGGTATGCGGCACCGTGGTGGCGATACGTTAACAACCTCGCCTGGTATGCAGGAGGTCGTGGGTTCGATTCTGACCCTGACGCCTGCTGCTGTATATTTGGAGTTTGCGTATCTCTGTCCCCGTTCGGTGGATTTTTGTCTGGGTCCTGCGGTTTTTCCCTCCACATTTAGAATCGATTTCACGAGTTTAGAATATTTGGCTGCTAGACAATTCCACGTGTTAAGCCACTTCGTTGAGCAATCATTTGTGATAGCGAGGTTGCTTCTGAAAAATATCTATACAGTATAGCTCAGTGAGCCTTACCTGGTAAAATACAAAATTAATTCTAGATTTGAAGTTTTCGTGACTGCAAGGATCCATACTCTTTGGTTTTTTCGGTAAAGTCACGTAGGTATAAAAATAGTTTATGTTTGGTATTGTTTCCCCGATCCATTCTAGGCGTGCGTCGTCTGTCTCGGCTCATCTCTACCCGTCGCCTCACCTCTCGTCACAGTCGTTCCCCTCTTTGCCTCACCTCTCGTCCAACTACATTCTTGCAGTTGCAATTTTTGTTTGTTCATCATCTTGACACCATTGGACAACTTGGTACATGCACAACACCAGTGTGGGGGTTTTGGTAGGCCAGACGGCCTGCGTGCGGTGTGTCATACTACCACCACCACCGCCACCACTCCATCTGCCCGGCCCGTGCTCTCTTAGTTTATTTAGAATTTTTGTTTCACCTTTATTCATCTCTCCGTTATGCTGGTGTGCTGTGACCGGCGGTTGGAGACGCAAAACTGCACTTAGCACAGTTTTGTGAAGCTCCCAAAGCTGCCGGGATGCGCGGTTGTCCGGAGAATGGCGGCAATGCAGCAGTGGGTCCATAGCGACCAAGCCGTGTGGACCACGAGAGTAATAATCATCATTGGCATTTTTAAATCCTTTATATTAAGTTCACTTTCGTGCTTGCGTGCTTGCTTGCTTGCTTGCTTACGACCGTGCAAATTTTTCGATCGTTTTTTAACCCACTTCCCGTGATCCAATCGAGCTGACATTTTCCACACAGACTCGTTGTGTGTGACAATTAATGTTCGTGACATTTTTTTTCTAAAATTTTACACTTCTTAGGACAAAAATATTATATTTAATTACCAATTGCTTAATGCTGGCATGCAATCATCTGACCCATAGGTGGCAGCCATCTCAAGCCAGAGGACAAGAGGACTCTAGCCGCCACGCATATAAAGGATTTATAGTGAAAAACTTTGTTTTTACGGGTTAATTTTTTATTACTGTCATGGTGGGCTCTCTCCCCGTGCGTGCGCATCCCCTGCCTTCCCCAGGAACACGCGGCGCACGGCCGAGGTGTGGATGGACGAGTTCAAGAAGTTCTACTACGAGGCTCGCCCCGCCGCAAAGTACAAGCCGTACGGCGAGTGCGTATGCCACGCCACGGCCCGCCGCACCGTAGGGCCCTCCGCTGTGCCGCCCCCCACCCCCCACCCCCGACCCCTCGTCACGCCTGCGCCCGAATCGCGCGCAGCAGGGAGCCGCCAACGTTGCTCGCGGCTCCCTGCTGCGGCCATGCTGCGTTGAGCACAGCGGTCGTCTCCCCGGGCGGCCCTGTCCGCCGCAGGAGGAAATTCCGCATTCACGTGGTGGGGGGATATTTCAGATCTCAGAAGCTAAGCGGGTCAGTGGTGGGTGACCACCTCGCATAACATGGCTGTTGTATGATAATAGGTTTTCCCCTTTTTTCTGGCAACAAAACAGGTGTTAAGATGTTAAAACACCAAACTGAAACCTTTTACAAGGAATCATGTCTGCATTAAACACAATACTTGTGGTCAGAATGCAAACAAAAAAACTCTGTTGCCAGAAAAAAGGGGAAAACCTATTCTCATATTTTGGTACTGGCAAAGGAGGTCCCATGATATGGCTGTTGTAGGCTGCTGCAGTGGGGCTATGTTATCAGCAGAGGGCGGTGCAGCCAACATTCATTGTTGTGCTGTACTATTTCACTCCAGTGTCTACAACCTCGCACTGACGAACGCGGCGAAGAAGGGTCAAGTAAACCCACACGATCCACGCGGTTGTGGGGCGGCAGTCACCCGACAGTGGGTTGGCACAAATGCCTGGACAGGCACTTGCACGTGACGGGGGCGGAATTTCACATTGATGTGTTGGGTTCGAATCCGGGATTCAGTCGCCTGTGATGAAGTGGGACGAGTTCCCGGTCCAATACTTAACACAGATGGCAGAATCGCCTAACTTCACCACACGCCTTGTTGGAGTGAGCCTTTGAGCGGCAGTGAACCGATGATTATGCCGCTTAGATTTACTAATGTCTGATATGGCTGTTGTTCACAATCTCCCCGATTCACCGAGCCTGGGGCAGTGCCCATCTCGGTTGGCATCCCTGAGCCAGCGGTGGGAAATGTCCTCATTCCCACGATGGGGGAAAGTCTTATCCTAGATTTGAAGCTTTCGTGACCGCAAGGATTCATACTCTTAGGTTTTTTCGGTAAAGTCACGTAGGTAAAAAATAATAATAATAAATTAAAATACATCAATTAAATCACTTATTTTCATTTATTATTATTTTATTTTTTATTTTTTACCTACGTGACTTCACGGCTTTGGTGTGGACCAATCAGTTTCAAGGACAATGCATATATTATCATAGTGTGTTTTTGTTTGCATTTCGACTGCAAGTATTGTGGTTAACGCAGACATGAATCCTTGTAAAAAGGTTTCAGTTTTGTTGCCAGAAAAAAGGGGAAAAACCCTATTATTAAGCAGAAACCACTTTGACTTGTTTCTGCTAATTAACAAAGTGACCGTGGGCAGTAACATTGATTTGATCTCGTCCTAACTTCTCTTTGGCTGCACCCTCCACTCCCGCTCTCCGTGTCTCTCTCCCTCCCGCTGCCGCCGCTGCCGCTGCGTTGGCATCTCCGTTGTGGACCGCCGACAACCACCGGGCCGCAGCATCCAGAGCCGCGTGGATCTGCGCACGCGGCTGCAGTGCAAGCCCTTCCGCTGGTACCTGGACAATGTTTATCCAGAGCTCAAGTAAGCACCGTCTGCCCGCTCATATAAACTTTCACCCCCGCTGTCGTAAAATCCCCACTAAGCTGGGGCAGTGGGCCAAATACTCTCTACCCTAAGTATTATATTGAACTTCTTTCGCACCGTACGTAGCCAACCGTGCTCAACGGAGGTGTTGGTGAAGGACAACAAACTCAACACAAACATCAGCTTTAAAGAAATTAGGTTTCAACCTAGATGACTGAAAAGTGCATAGCTCCAGTGTGTAGGTGTATGCCAGGTCCACTTTTATGCCGCGTGAAGTGTCAAATGCTCCCTGGCAGAAATCTTTCAGAATCAGAATCGTTATTTATTCCGGAGAAATCCGATGAGCTGTGAAGCTCTTTTTCACAGATGTCCAGTCACGTCCAGAAGATCACGGAACAGACCCAGGTGACATGGGTTGACTGGCTGAGATAACCGGCAGATGTACCAACACGCACGCCTCACGTACGCACACACGAACGCCGCACATACGCGACGGCTCGTGACCAGATCACCCTTAATGCTTCCGGTCTCGTACATGTCTGGCAGCTAAGCAGACAATGAGCCTGGAATGTGTTTGGATGGGTGACCGCCACGCACAAACAGGTTCCCGTAGGGCTTTGCGGGGCTATGTGATGGGCAGCAGAGAAGGTAGTGCTGCAAAAATCCAACATTGTGCTGTACAGACTCTTAGGTTTTTTCGGTAAAGTCACGTAGGTAATAAAATTTAAATTCTCTCGGCAAAATTCTCTCAGCAAAATTCTCTCGGCAGAATTTTTATTTGATTATTTTTATCTACGTGACTTTACCGAAAAAACCTAAGAGTATGAATCCTTGCAGTCACGAAAGCTTCAAATCTAGAATTGTGCTGTACTTCTGTGCTTCCGCTGTAATAATGAAAGGGTGGTATGAGAGGCCATCATCCAGCAGTGAATTGATTAAAGAGCTCTTCTGACACAAGGCGCTGCTCACCACCATCAGCCCCTCTCGTGCCATACTAACGTCAATTGGTGCTCGCGAACAGCACGTTCCCCAACAGTCTGTCACGTGACGTGCATGTCGCGTCTCCACCTCCAGGACTCCCGTGGAGGTACAGACGGTGACCGGGGTGCTACGTCAGGGTGACCGTTGCCTGGAAACCGTCGCCACGACGATGGCAGACAGACAGCCTGCCGTGGCAATGGGCCACTGCATCGGGCAGAAGGGCGTCTCGGCTGTCACACAGGTTCCTCCACGCTTCATTGGATCGTGGGCAATTGGCCCGTCGTCTGAAAATAAGCTGGACTTGTCAGCGTTGTTCCTGTATTGATCACTCGACCTGCTTTAAATGCGACCCGCGTGCCAGCACGCAAACTGACCCTCTTGCCCAACTCTGCACCAGCCCATGTGTCCAACTGCCTACATATCTAACTGCCTGTCTGCCTGGCTATCTGCCTACATACACGGTGGTCGAGATGTTAACTACCTGGCCTGGTATACAGGTCATGGGTTTCATCCCAACCCTGACGCGTGTATATTTGGAGTCTGCATGTTCTCCCCGTGGTCGTGTGGATTTTTCTCCGGGTCCTCCGGTTTATGCCCTCTACACGTAGAAACAAGCGTTTCAGAGTATTTGACTGCTATACATTTACATCTGATAAGCCACTTCGTTGAGCTGTCATTTGTGGCCAGGTCGCTTCTGAAAAAGAGCTCTACAGCTCAATGGGCCTTACCTGGGCAAATTTAATGCTTTGTTTAATATATATCTACCTACTTGCTTGGCTACCTGCCTGCAAGCCCACCAGGCATCCCTATGCTCTCTTGTGCAATGGTTCCAAACCTGTGGTCAGCCGTGGGAATTCGTCCGTGGAACTGTTGCAGATTCTGCGGAATTTTTTTTTTTGACATTTTTATTAAACAAAAAATATTTCTGCACAACGGTCCCCAAATGTGTTATTGATGCTGGCAGTCGGCCGCAGGTCCAAGAATGTTGGGAACTGCCATTGTGGCGTATCGACACATCTCAGCACACGAGCCACCTGTACTCGTGTGTGTGTGTGCGTACGTGTTCTTGTGTGCCTGGACGTCGCCGTGTGTGCATGTTTCGTGCACCGTGCGTGTTGTGCGTGCTTGCGTGCGCGTGTGCACGTGCATACCCGTATTTGTGTGCCATTGCGCGTGTCTGCACGTGCGCGCATTGGTGTGCATGTTGGGTGAGCGGCGGCGTAGCGGTGAGGGCACTGCGCTACGAACCTGGCCATCTGAGTTTGATTCCCTGACACAGAATGTCACTGGCGAGTGATAACAGAACCAGTCCTCGGCCTCCTCTAGTTCGACTCAGCCATAAATGAGTACCCGGTGTGGTATTGGAGTATTCTAATTCAGAGACAATAGTAGGAGGCACTCTTTCTTGTTTATTCCGGCCTTCACAGCCATAGGGGATAACTACACACTGGGTCAGGACAGCCAACACGCTTCCAGACCCACAGCTCGAAGAGGCGAAGACCACGACGACAGCAGCACAACGAGTTCCACTCCCGATGGCAGCAGCCCCGACTGTGAGTCGGAGCTCGCCTTTTATCCTCCCCAGTGTGGCCAGGCTCCGCCCTCGGCCACGCCCCCTTCTGGATCCCCCAGAAGGCTCCGGGCTTCGCCCACGTGTCCCACTGGTAGAATGGGCTGCTACCCCCAATCTCGTTGTCTACCAGTCCCCAGCGCTACGCGCTGCAGTGACTCATTCTACGTCACTACAGTATGTAACACTTCAGCACTGGGGAGACAAAGGTGGCTGGGCATGGTGCTGGCCCAACCACCCCCTTGCCCCAACTCTACGTGGAATGTTTGTGTTTGTCTCTGTGCTTGTATGTTTGTTTACAGTGTTATGCACGTGTATGTTTCTGCATGTGTCTTTGCATATTTACACATGCGACTGCATGTGCGTGCGTGTTTGTGCGTGTGTGATGAGGAGTGGTGGTGCAGTGGTTAGCGATTTTCTGAACGGGTCCTGGTACTCCTCCAGATCGACTCAGCCTCAAATGAGTGCCTTGTGCGGTGTGTAAGCATCTCTACTGGGGGGACAAAGGCGGCCGGGCGTGGTGCTGGCCACCCACGCCCTCGTGTACTTTCCCGGCCTTCGTAGGTGCTCGCTAACAGCACTTGCCCCAACAGTCTGTTTAAAGGCTGCACGGGGGATCTTTGTCTTTGTGCTGTCGTCTCCTCCTCCTCCTCCTCCCCAGGAGTGGAGCCTGACCCCGTCGCACCTGGTGCGCCAGCAGCAGCGCTGCTTGGCGCTCGTGTCTCCAGCACCGGGTGGCCCCGTCTCGCTCACCCTCCTGCCCTGCAACCGTGGCGATGCCAAGCAGGTGGGCCAAGGGGAGGACACGGGACGGACGCACACACCGAGAGACACGGGGATACGCGGGGACACACGGGGAGACACACAGAGCTGATTTTATGCGTTTAGTTTGTTGTCCATCCCCCGCACCACTGAGCAGCACGGTTGGCTACGTATGGCGCGAAAGAAGTTCAACATACATATGTGGGCAAGCACGTGGGGGATGGCACACATGGGGACACATGAGGAGGTATTTGGAGACGCGGCGAGACACGGGGGTCACGAGAGAGCAATGGGACAACCAGGGACATGTGGGAATGCTTCGGCAGACACTTTGAATGTCCGGGATATTTGGGAACACGTGGAGGGACAGATGGATGCGTGCAAATGCGCATCGGCATGCGAGGATACACCAGAAGGTATGCAGGGGGACACACGGGGATGCAAAAGGAGGCAGGTAGGGATGCCCAGGAACACAAGGGGACAATGGAAGGATGTGGGAATGTCCAGTAATATCATATACGGAGATATGCGGTGATGTGCCCGGTACGTGCTGACTCACACACACGGATGCACGGGGACATATGGGGTCGCTTTTTAAATCCTTTATATTAAGTTCGCTTGCTTGCTTAGGACCGTGCAAATCTTTCGGTCGTTTTTTAACCCACTTCCCGTGATCCAATCGAGCTGACATTTTGCACACAGACTCGTTGTGCGTGACAATGCATTTTCGTGAAAAAATTTTCCAAAATGTTACACTGTTTAGGGAAAAATAAATAAATATTTAATTACCAATTGCTTAATGCTGCCAGACAATCATCTGACCCATAGGTGGCAGCCATCTCAAGCCAGAGGACGAGAGGACTCTAGCCGCCACGCATATAAAGGATTTATAGTGAAAAACTTTGTTTTTACGGGTTAATTTTTTAGTTGTGTATGTGCTGCCCGTGTTTGTACATATCTAACGATCCACCACACTTCCGCCCCCCCCCCCCCCCGCCGTTCAATAGATTCTCATGAATTGAGATCACAATTTGAATGAAGAGTTGATCCTCTATTTGGTCTCGATTGTATTTCCCATCTCGTATGTTTGTTTAATACTATTAGTTTATTCTCTTGGCCTGAAAGATGTACGCCAGGTTTAAGAGGTGCTTACTAACTGGGCGATACCCTACCTTTCGTCAAATGTAATTTGTCAGAGCCCGACTATTGCTTTGGAATCTATTTAATTTGATGTCGACCTCGGTTTGTGCACTGTTTCGATAGTTATTTTTTGGCTTTTGCTGTAATATTCATTTAGTTGTTTTTCCTCTGAATTATATTTGCTTGATTGTTATAATTTGTTGTCATCTGGGACACTTTCAAATGAGAGATCTCACCCTTTGTTAACCAAAATTAACTTAAGACAACACTTGAAACTAAACTAAAACTAAACTTTGTTTATTTTACCAGGTAAGGCCCACTGAGCTATATAGCTCTTTTTCAGAAGTGACCTGCCCACAAATGATAGCTCAACAAAGTGGCTTATCATGTGGAAATGTATATCAGTCAAATACTCTAAAACGCATTTTCATTATAAATTTGGAGGGAAAACACGAGAACTCGGAGAAAAATCCACGTGACCACAGGGTGGGAAACACGCCAACTCCAAATATACACGCATCGTCAGGGTCAGGATTGAACCCACGACTTCCTGTAGACCAGGCGAGGTAGTTAACTTCTCACCACCTTGATGATGATGAGAGAGACACGCAAACTCCAAATACACAACAGGCGTCCGGGTCAGGATTGAACCCACGACCTCCTGTATACCAGGCGAGGTAGTTAACATCTCGCCACCGTGGCGCCCGTTTGGCTGACGAAGGATCCGTTGTTTTGTTGTGCCCAGCGCTGGCATCGCCGGGGACGGCTGATGCGTCACATGGCCTCCCGCCTCTGCCTGGACGCCACGGGGATGGATGTCTCCGTGGCCACGTGCCAACACGACTCCACCGCTCAGCAGTGGGAGCTGCAGCCCAGCGAGCGATAGAGGCGGCCTGGCCTACACGATGGCCACTGCTCCGGCAGGCTTCCTTCAACACCTCTGGCTCTTCACTCCGACTCCCCCCCCTGAACTCTGACCGCTCGATACCTCAATGCTTGACCTGTTAATCTCACCGCGCACCTCTCGTGTCATCCCCGAATCCTCACCTCCTGACACCTCACTCGCAGGCCTCCCACCTCTTTTGACTCCATACCCCTACAGCTCTCCTTGCTTGGTGTGCGATCTCGAGATGCCTCACTCCTTGACCTGTCACCGCTTCACACTTCATTCCCTGACCTGTCACTTCTTTACTTCTCAACTCGCTGACCTCGCACCCGCTAACCTCCTGAACCTTTATTTCAGTTAATTTTCCTATGACCTCTCACCCTGGATAATTGACCTCTGACCTTTATTCTGGAATCCTCCTCCACCCCCCCCCCCGCCCCGAGTTCCTCTCCCACCGTTCGCCTGCGCATTTCACCGATAACCCCTAACCCCCCCCCCTTTTACCCTGACCCCTCACCTCCAATTCCTCACATTGCATCACATCCCCCCCCTCCGTCCCCGAGACCCAGAACATTTTATAAATTACTTCTTAGTATTATTGTTTATTTGTTCGTGATAGCGGTCGAGCCGTTTTGTCCGTCGGTGGCTCCCGTCAGGAGACGCGGCCAAGCGCCCGGCGCGTGGTGGCGTCCGGCGTATTTCGGTCGCATGGCGGGACGCGGAGCTTTGGCCGATTTTTAGCGAGACGCCGCTTTTTCCGTTTCCGCGTTTTTACTCGGCCTCAAAACTCGGACGAGACTGACTGAGCGAGAGCACGGGACGACACTCGTCTCCGTGGGGGGGCCCCAAAGCGAATGGCGCGGGAACCAGTTTATTCTCACGACCACCACTGTGTTGATGGCCCACAATCAGCAGGTACTCGCATCGTAGGTTGGCGTAACATTACGGGATTACCGGTACTATCTTCTGTAACCCGATTGCGAAAGCGGGTTATTCTCGAACATCGTGTATAATCACATTGGGTGGTGAGCGTCTCTGTGAAGAGGGTATTGGGACAGAGCGTTTGGTCCGCATTCCTTGGCTGCTAATACCTGTACTGGAAACATCTCGGGCACAGAATAAATCTGCACCAGCATGGCTGGTGAAATGCGAGTTGATTCTGGTGCTTGTAGTAAAATGCACCTTAGGAGGGTACCCTGCAAGAGCTGGCAACTTCCAGCGGTTGTTCCTGAACTAGATGATGCGACAGCTAAGCTAAAGTGGTAACCCTGCTCATACAAGCACCGGGCCGGTGCTCGTCTCAACCGGCGGACCTAAAGCAGCGGTGGACGATCCACATTCATACGGCAGACGGTCAGAACATTCGTAAAACAAACCTACGGATTCTCCCACAGTGGTGCTTCCCTTGGAGGCGCTGCAGAGATCGTGGCTGGGACGACTTCCAACCAAGATTTGAACGCGTGAGCTTCCCACCGCGAAGTTGGGCACGCCAGCGCCGTTCGGCCGGACTACGCCGTCTGTCTGTGAATGTGAAATGTACGAGGTACCCCTTTGCGTCCGGAGTACAAATCCATTCTAGTGCGCATCTCTTCTCCAGCCAGTCCTGGTGAAATAGCAAGTCGGCTTTGCTCCGTGCCCAGACACCAAGAGCACAACGGGGCTGAAATCGGTGGTTTCAATTAAATAATCTTTATACCGTCAGTACATTATGGTACGACCGTCGGTGGAAAATGCTGCTTTTGCTCGCAAACTATTGCTGTTTCCAATGGAAGAATAGACGAGATTCCTTCCGTGGCGAGGTGGTTTCACGCCAACGCGAACGTGTGGTGGCGCGTTGCGTCCGTTTTCACTTTTGTTTTCCGTTTGTCGAGTTGCGCGTGACAAAGAAAAAAACTGGAAGAATGAATTTAACGTCTCGCGATTTTCAGACGTTGTGTTGTACATAGATGGTGGCGTGCGTCGAAGTTCGCGTGCGGGTTTTCAAAGACGAGAAGAACGGAAATGTTGCTCGCAGGCTCATTTTACGACACTCCAATTTTAGCGACGCCAGTGATGGGAAAAAAAAAAACCCGCTCCAGTTTTATACCAACAGCACAATTTTATACAGACACCAGTTTCGTGGAATTGCAATAGAATTGCGATGTGATGATGTTGATGACGTCGTCGCCGACACTTTAATAATAGCGGGCGCAAGAAAAATGAGGGACATTCCCTCGAATAGGCGGTGGCTTCGTGGCACCGAGGAATCGCAATAACTTTTGGCAAAGCGCTGAGTGAGCCAGCTGGTGCAGTTAGTTCTCTCTCGGGTTCAAATGTGTCTCATTCCGCCCCCACAATTAAATTGAGCTCTTAAGTGTAACGAGTTTAACACGCAGGCTTTTCGCGAACGATATTATCCAAAAGAGGTTTTTGGGTTCGAACGCGTAAATATAAATGCGTCGTTAAACCCGCCACCACCAGACTCTATTGTGGAAGTAATTGGCTGTGTTGGGTGGTGGCGGATTGAACGACATGTTTACACGTTCCAACCCAAAAAACCTCGATTAGGGGAGTGTAACGAGTTGGTAGTCTCGCCAATGCCTGCACAGAAACGCCATCGGGCAGAATACGTTTGATTCGTCGATTGGCTCGGCACACTTCTGACGGTTGATATTTATTTGCGAGATGACGATTGACAGGCTCTGAACCGCTTCCAAACGTAGTTTCCATGATGTCGCTATTGTCCCCGTGTGCGCAATTTGGCCACAATTGTCGTTCACCAAACGCCAAACTTCGGCCATCACCTTGGACATCATTGTTTACATAGCAGAGCCAAGTCACCGTTGACTTCGCTTTCTAATACCCACGGCTCATTGAGGGGGGAGTGGCTCTCTCTCTCATGCACGTGCTCGTGCTGGAGACGGGACAGACGGACGCAATCCGACTGCTCAGCTCAGTCCGTGGGCATGTCGGCGCTGGTACGACTACGGACAGCCCCAGTTTGCCGTCAGCATTCCCCCCAGGCTCCCCCACCCATTCTACGCAGCCGTTTGGGAACAAAAAATCTGTCGAGATGAATTTAGTGGAAAATGACTTCAAACGGTATTTTAGAAAATACATTTTTGTTTTAAATGGAATTATGGATGAATCAAGAGCCCAGTGTTTCGTGAACAGAGAGGGCAGAGCCTCTCCTGAAGCCGGCGTCAATTGGTCCAATTCACGTGCAAGTGAATGTTCGCCTTTCCTTCCCATCTTTCGCAGAGTTAAGTCTCCAGTTGGAAAGGTGGAGCAAAAATCACTCGAGGTTTTGTTGTTTTTTCCCTTTCGTGAAGATGATTTTTACTGAACCCACAGGACCGTTTCTACCGTAGAATGGTTGTCCACCCCGACTGACATACCCACAGCGGAGAGTCGTCGGTCTCTCCTTCACCGACAACATAAGCTGCCCTCGTGTGTCTGCTGCTACGTGAACCGATTGGAACTCCTCGTTAGCAATCCCAAAGGCTTTTTGTTACGCAGGTTGTATAGATTGAAATAGAATCCAAAGTAATCCAGTGGCATACACAGACTTGTGTGCGTGTAGACACCAACTACGAGGCATTCACCACGTGGTCGGATGTGCAAGGGCTGTGATGATCGTGGGTAATGTTGCGCCGCGGTGTGTGACGAAAATTAAACGACCTCTTGATTGTGGTGTACGTGACGAAGCTTTGGCAAGAATCTGTGTTTTTTTTCGTGTTACGGATGGCCGTGCTTGCTGGGGTACTGTTACAGGTCGCGTGTTCGTCACAGCCATCGCCATCGCTGCCATCCAATAATTCTGCCAATTTCCATTCTCACTCTGTTGTAATGGTTGCACATAGTTCCGTGCATTCTTTTAATTGGCATTTTCATTCGTTTTTGTTCAATCGATTTTTTTCTCAGGTTAATGTTAAGATTGTAAAAAAAATTGCTTTTTTAACCTTCCACCCACCTAACAAATCCTAATTCGAGTCTCCTAAAGTAGAAAAAAAATACTAAAATCTTTCAACCTCCAAAAACGATTCATTCTAGAATTCTGAAAACCTGCATCTGCACAAATATCTCGCCTCATCTTTAAAAAATGGTAGCTGGCGCAGAATTACCGACCCCACTTGCTTGACCTACATTCACCGTACAAAATATCTTGGATCGCATCGTCCGTTGCCACGTTGTCAGAGCTGCTCCATTGTGGAATAATCTCCCTGACTCTAGAATCTGTCTCCAGTCTGAGATTAAATAGTTCACTAAAAGAGTTGCAACGCCACCTACAACCCACACTTCGCCTTCCTCGCTATTGCACCACCGTGGTGTGATGTTAACGAACTCACGTGTCTCTCTCTCCCCGTGGTCGTGTGGATTTTTGTCCGGGTCCTCTGGTTTTTTCCTCCACATTAAGAATCAACGTCATGCATTTAGAGTATTTGGCTGCTATACATTTCCCCACGATAAGCCACTTCGTTGAATTATTGTTTGTGGCCAGGTCGCTTCTGAAAAAGACCTAGATAGTTCAATGGGCCTTACCTGGTAAAATAGTTTCGTTTATTCCCCATTGCTATCCCCCACCTCCCCTCATTACCCTTCCAACTTCCAGGAGCAACTATTAACGGTTTGCGTGAAAACTCCGGTCATCCTCGCAGTGGCTTTTGGCTAATAATCTAACAAAGGTGGCCACTGCATCGCGCACTTTCAGAAGCACCTCTGCGACCGTCTGGACTGCTCTTCCTTCCGATATCAGGAAGCCACCAGAGCAAACTTTTAAATCTTAATTGAAAACGCATTTCTTTAGAGCCGATATGTCTTTAGTTTGTTGGCCTTCCCCTCACCTCTTGATAAGCAGTTGGCTACGTACGGTGCAAAATAACTTCTACAGTACACAGTGCAGATGTTCATTACACCGCACCAGGTGCTTGATTAAGGCTTCATAAACCCAGGACAAACTCAGTCAGACCAAGCAAGGCATAGTGAAGGATTAAGGTCAAACAGATTTCTTGATGTAATTTTTCTAAACTTTAACTAATTATACGGGTAGATAGATAACCTCAGAGCTGCCCTTGAAAATGAGCTTCACTCAATGGGCTTCACTTGGGAAATACATTTCTTATTCTATCGCTGGAATTATCAGTGGATAATCTTCATAGGTTTGATGTTGGAGAGAAAAAAACCCATTGTACATGACTTAACACCGAGTGGACTATACAAACATGGGATTAGCAGTATTGACTTTGCAGATAAGCAATTATTGCAGAGCTCGTCGTGGTCAGGACCAACTTGGCTCAACATGACCCATCATGAAACAGCTGTTACTCATCTGGCGAGAGCTACCAAAGCCACTTGGTGTTCTTTTCCCTGCCAAAACTTCCCAACTTCGAACAATTGTTACTGCTGCCATGCAAAACACAAACTCTGGAACCATAAAGGGTGGAGCGCACTTCAATTATCACGGTTAGCTACGAACGGTACGAAAGAAGTTCAACATACATCCCGTTCCCACCTTGCAGTGCTCGTTACAATCAAAGAGCGAAGCAGTCCGGGTGACTGAAGATCCACCACTCGCCAATGCACTCCCGTATAACTTAAAATGTCCTCAAAGAATGCATGTTCATAAAATCTGCTTTATTATGAAGGGGGTTTCAAACTTTCCATTTTTATTAAATTTTTGCCAGCAACACATTTGTTTTGGGCTCATTTGGGTAGACAGCCTTCACTGGTGCCCTCAACAATTTGTATTTCACAAAAAGACAGAATTTAAGCAAAGACTTTGACAGTAACCGCAGAAACAATGCGGCTTAGAATTTAAACAAAAGTTTGATGCGTCGCACCGTTCTTCCTGCAACACGTGCGGCTGAGAAAAACTAAATTAAAACAAATGGGCCACTCTTAAAACGGTAAGTAGAGTAGCAATTTAGAAATAAACTTGGGAAAACCATTAACACTAATTGCAGGCTTGCGTGCTCCCACGTGAACCATCATCTCACCCCACCCCCCTCCTGTATTCGACAAGGTGGTGGTGCTTATGGTAGGTCCGATTTACAAGCTTGCTGCTCAACCACTGCCTCAACACCATAGGTGGGGTAACAAAAATGAGACCCCCCTCCCCAAATAATACACCGGAAAGCAATCCCTCCCGTTGTTGCTGACATTATCCACCACAAACCCCAGTGACGGATGAACACGCCTGTCCAAAAACGCAAAGCGATCTTAAGAGCGTGGTGGCTTTACCGCTGTAAATCCCGACCGCCACACCACTCTCACGACCGTGCCGGATCTAACAGGAGGGGGGCCCCGGCTTCAAGAGCAACGTGTGAACACAACTTGCCGACATTCCACCAAAACGGAGATCGAAAACCAATTTCAATTAATGTGTCAAATGGACATACTCAAGGTCCATCTCCCCCAACCCCCCGCCCAGGACAATGGCCATTGGACCTATAGGTTGCACGCGAAGAATACACGAGATGCAAGTGGGTGGGGTGTAACGCGACTCCGTGTTAAACCCAAGTTGTGTGCACTCCAATTGGATGCCAGTGACACACCGTGAACAGAATCGCCATACTGCAATGTCAAGACTTTGATCGGTGAAAGCCAATCCGGTGTAAAAAAAAAAAGGCCTCACTGGAATCTGACCGGATGTTAAAATCAAGTCCAGTTGCAAGTTGATAGTAAGCACGGCCTTATGGGATCTGTATATTAAAGACAAACCTGAGGATTCCCGGGACAGGTGCCGCGTGAACTTTGTGTAAAAACCGCAGATGCTTTGCAAGGCCAAACTGCCACACATTTTTTTATTAACACTTTGTTTGATTGAAAGTGACAGCTCAATGGAAATGGCTTCGGTGCCAGATACACGCCGCACGCAACTCCTGCCAATGCCTTGAACCTTTCTAAATAGGAACCCACAAAAAAGTCACCACCCCTACTGGGTGAGTGTTAAAGCATACCCCTAAGGGCCCAGTGGTCCCCTCCCCATCCCATATGTACAGAGCTACACTACGCCCCATTAGCCAAAAGGGTATCTACGCAACTGTGTGTTAGAGTTTTTGCGCACATCCGATTTTGTGTGCGTGCGCATGTCCGTGTTATTTGCGTGCGTTTTAAGTGGGGTAAAAACTCATTCACGGCACTTGCACCGTGATGCAAACCCATGCCGGACGCCCAGTGGAAGTTGGCCAAGTCTTTTAGGAAAAAAACCATCGCAAGGAAATGGGCGCGCAAGTTGAACGCTTGCGCGCGGAAGCCAATTGAAAACAAGCTCTTCTCCCTATGCCACATGACGTAACGACCGAGACGCGTGGAATATAATTGGTACCAACAAGCCAGACCCAATCTCATTACATGCCGAGCCACCACCAGTGGGTGGAACCGCAAGTTAAAATGCCGAGCCCAGTTAAATCAGATTGCATGTTAAACCTACATCTATGGAATCTGACTGCATATTGTAACAGCCTTTGCCGAACAGAATGATTTTTTAACACATTCAAGTACTCAAAATGTCATGTTAATCGTTGTGCATTTTTTTAAAGCCAATTTGCGTGAGCGTGTTATGATTGTACATCTGCAACAAGCACACCCACTCGCATACACAGCAAAGTAATCACCCATTTAGCCATGTAGGCTGTTGGAAGTCATGTTGGCGAGCGTTTATTAAGGTGGGCAGTGTAAGAGAGGGGGTGGTGTGACTAGCACCCTATCCAACAAGTTTCCTCCAAAGTTTGAATGTTCACACGCTACAGTAGGTAGGAGCTTAAGGCTGAGTTGATCTAGGGGAGGTGCACAAAAGAATCCGCTACGACTCACCACTGATGAAATTCGTGGTCTGGAATCAAACTTCAATCACTGGGATCATTGCACAAGAAGTAAAACTCCTGCCCCATTTCTCCCCCAACACACACTTGCATGCGCTCAGATTACAAATTATAACTTCATTTGAAACCAGATTTCATCAGCTGTATATTAATAGCACCTCTGAACGTACTTTAAAAGTTAAAATTGTAATATAAAGAGTGACATCCAGTGCTTTAACACATTTACCTAATAGCTGCATGGGTATCTACACACAACCAGATTCCACAGATCTTAGCTTAACATAGAGATTTCATCGAGCCCAACGGTAACAGCTTTACCATCGATCGTTATTCCACACACGCAGCCTTCACTCGAATCTCAGTTGCATGGCGCCACGTTGATGACACGAAATTGCATTTTTTTCTGGGTCATGTGCCGTTTGTTTGCACCACAGTGCTGGCCATGCTACGACCAACTGCCCCCCATCTAACCCCGCCCCCCCACTTCCCCCCTTCCCACAAAGCCCTTCACTTGGCGGACGCCTGCTGTGCCTGTCTTCGCAGCAGAATGTAGATCTTCTCCTTGATCCAGTCCTTGTTGTACGGCTGGTAAGTCTGTGTGTCGGCACGGTAGCTGTCCACAGAAAGCACATGCATTCATGCTCGCACAGATACATAAGACGCAAAGATCTCCTTACAAATTTCTAGACCGTTTGGGCAAGGGCTGTTGGGCGAGTATCGACTCGGATTGTAAAGGCACACGGAGGTGGGTGGCCAGCACCATGCTCAGACACCTTTGTCTCCCCAGTACTCATATTTACACAAAACACCAGGTACTAATTCCAGGCCGAGTTAACCTACGCTCCCCACATGCAACAAGACAAAGATCCCCCATATATCCACAAGAGATTATTGTGGCAAGTGCTGTTAGTGAGCACCTAAGAACGGCCAGAACAGCACACAGACACACATAATCACACTCAACCTGTCCACACACGGAGGGGGAGAGAAGCATGGTCGGGAGGGGGGGGTCGGCAGATATGAAAGACTCACACGAGGCAGCTCAGGTCAGCCAGGTCATCTATGAAGTCAAACAGCTGGCTGATGTCGTAGGTGATGGAGGGGCTGTTGGGGTTCATGCGCTTCAGGTGCTCCTCGTAGATCTTGCACACTCCTGCGTGGCACAACCCCACAAAGCCCAACATGTTACACGCCGACACATGGATGTGGTTCACCTACGTGCCTGCGTTTCACGTGCCACTGTACGACACAATAAGCAAGAGCTGCATCGGTTAGCGCGCCATGGTGGCGAGATGTCAACTACCTCGCCTGGTATACAGGCGATCGTGGGTTCGATCCCGATGCCTGTATACTTGGAGTTTGCATGTTCTCCCCGTGATCGGGTGGATTTTTCTCTGGGTCCTTCGGATTTTCCCAACCACATTTAAAAACATGTTCAGAGTATTTGGCTGCTATAAATTTCCACATAAGCAACTTTGTTGGGCTATGATTTGTGGCCAGGTAGCTTCTGAAAATGGAGCTACATAGCCACTGGAGCTATGCACTTGCAAATAACCTGGATTGAAAAACTAATTTCTTCAGAACTGCTTTTTGTATGTGGTTTGTCCTTCCCCCGCACCTCCGATGAGCACGGTTGGCTACGTACGGTGCGAAAGAAGTTCAACATACACACAAATCAAAAGCCCGAACCCGTTAAGGGCCTCCCGGGCCCCACCCGCCGCACCTTCCATGCACTCGTTGACTGACTCATAGTCCGCGTAGGTGCGCCCCTCCGGCCGCTTCGTCGGCTGCACCAGCAGAATTGTGTGAGACTGTGGAGGGTCGGGGGTGGGAGGGGAAAGAACGCAATTAAAAGGATGCAATACAAAAAACTATTGGCGCAGTGAGTGGTAAACACTCGTGGTCTCACAATTAAGACCCTGGGTTCGATTCCTGACTCAGGTATTTTTCTGTGTGGAGTTTGTGTGAGTTTCCTCCAGGTTCTCTAGTTTTCCTCCCATAGGTAGTACAAAAAAAATTGACACTTGCAATGTAGCCGGTGTCAGCCAAAGATCACAATGTCGAAAAATCTCCCTGCAAATTACCGAATCGAAATTGCACTTAGGAATATCGCACCCTACTGCAAAAAAAATTGCAGGATCCTCCGGAAAAAGTTTGGAGAAAGTGAGGGCTTCCCGAGTAAATAAAGAAATAAGGTAAAATATTACGTGATGCAATAGGATCCATGGGAATACAGCAGTTGAAAATAGTTTTGATAAATGTAAACATTTTTACACGCTTTTATTTAACTCACTCTCTCTGTTGTATCCTCAACTGTCTGTTGTCATATCCTAAAATCTTGTAACTCAATTTTAACCCACTTCGCAATGTCGTATCGACTGCAAACTTGGTATACATATGTCATACTGATGACAATCCTATATTCTATCATTAAAAATCTTTTTTTAAGCAAATTTTCTAGATATCTTATGTTTCGGCTTGGGTCTGATTGTCCACGCTCAACTCACGTTGGCTGTAAATCACCACAGTCCCTTACGTTGTGGCAAGCTTCGGGGCCACTTCCTGCAGTCGTGGAGTTCTGCCATTAATCGTACGGTACATTTAATTAAAGCGTGTTTAAAAAAAACTATTTTAAAATATTTCTTATAAGATTTGCCTCTTGAACCCTGGCTCCTGCTGGCTACGGTGAAACGTGCCACCATCATAGTGAACTCGCGAGAAGTGGGCTCCGGGCATGCACCGCGGGCGGCATCGTGAAGTGGCCGTGATCAGCCTCGTTGCCGCACATCAACTCCGGCGCGGCTGTGATATTTACGAGAATGCGTTCAGCCCCGAGAGTCACGGTAACTTTTAATTTATTTAGACAAATGCATCTAAAATTGTATTGAGCAGCCCATGAGACAAACTTAATGAGTATATACAAAATAGAAGCCGCTTGTTATTCAATTATCTGGGCGGCTCAAAGGAGCTCAATAATGCTCCACACATTGACCCAACACCACCTGAGACCTAGATTCCAATCCGGGTGTCAGTTACCTGTCCAAAAACTGGGGTTTCACGTGCGGTTGATGGTCTCAGCGCAGTCACCGAAGACTGCACAAGAAAACCATCATGTTAAATTTGGTGTGTCACTTGAATCGGCTTTCCTCCCCTCCCCCCCCGAACCACACGCGTTACATCCCGAAAACAACATCAGAAGAGCCGTACACAGCATTACTGACAACCTCTGCAGGAGTAGGATAACCGGCACATGTGTGGTGGTGCGCATTACTTTAGAAGTGTGGTAAAAGGAACAGACATTTTTTTGGTTCTCTCGGTAAAGTCACGTAGAATGGAAACAATAAAATAAAACAATAAAATAATTCTCACGACGTTTCGGCCACAACGCAAGCAGCCGTCATCAGCACCATGCTTGGAGCGTATATTTAAGCTGGGTTGGAAGGGAGGGGAAGGGCGCCTTGACAAAACAATTTGCATATCAAGAGGAATTTAGCATATTTATGGGAATATTTATGGGAAATGCAGGTATGTTATTAGTACTACTTATGCCCGTGCATTATGCTGCTAGTCGTGAGAATGATTTTATTATGTTTTATTTTATTATTTTTATTGTTTCCATTCTACGTGACTTTACCGAAAGAACCAAGAAGATGAATCCCTGCAGTCACGAAAGCTTTAAATCGAAATGGAACAGACATTATCAAGTGCTCGGAGACTCCGAATCTGCGGAGATTCGTGGTGCGTATTACGTGGCAGTAGAGCAAGTCGTTTTCTGAATGTCATCTTCCTCACACAATAGGGTCTGCAACACTCGACGTCAAAACGCCTACACTGTTATAGACGCGCTTTGGTGGATGTTTGCTATTGATCAGCAAACAGCACCTGTTCATACATCAACCGTCTCCAATTTCCAATTGCCTTTAAGACCAACTTTCAAATACACGATGAGACGACTCACTTTGCTGCAGAAGGGCAACTGCCAAAAATGATAGCCGATATTACATATTTATATATCTGTATTAGGAAAAACCGCCACTTTTGTCAAATTTTCTTGCTGTGGATTTCACACCTGATGACGATTGCTTGTGTTGCAGTCGAAACGTCGATCATTTTTATTGTTTTATATTTTTATTTCCCTTGTACGTGACGTTACCGAAAGAACCAAGAATATATGTTATTTCTGTTACACATCTAAATTACATTTATATTGTATGTTATATTTTATATATCTACGTTATATATCTATATTATACATCTAAAGGCAGCGTGAATGAAGACGGTACGGAAATTCCACATTCCCATTCGTGGTGGTGAAACGGCACCCTCCGATTATCACACTTTGGCTTACGTACGGTGCGAAGGAAGTCCAACACACACACTACGTGTGTCAGGACCTTCCAAACAAATAAAGAGACACGGTTAAGGACTTCCCAGCCCCAAGTCAAAGTGTCTCCTATGTGGGCCGAAGCCAACGGTGGAAACTCCTCATTCTCACGGCCATGGGATGACCGTCGCTGCGAATTTCAAGCCTGTGGGGGGTTGAAATACAACAATACCGAGATATCCAATTTCATTCTTGGCCTCCAAATCAACGGAACGGTGTGCACAACTCTCCAGGTCTACGCTGCCGCCGTCTTTAGTAACGTAAGAAAGGCAGCGCCAACGTTTGAACGGTAGGGCGACCTGAGCAAAGTGGTTACACATTTGCCCTCGTTTACCAGATTAAAAAAACCCGCAAGTTTATACAAAAGTAAGGGCGCAAACCTGCCAACTGCTCGCTCGAGCAGTCGGAAGAGCCACCGCGAGACGAGGGGGGGGGCTCTCTCTAAGAGGGTAACTTGGTCTACTCTTCCAAGCTTACCCCAGACGTGTTGGCAGTGGGTGTGAAACCCGCGCGTTTAAATCGTTTGCTGCCGATCGAATGTGACTTGCTGGGTGGATCGAGTCGGGAGAGGGTCTCTCTCTTTACTACACGTGGCCACTACTTCACCTGCCGTGTCGCGAGATCGAATCCAACGGGTGAGAATCTCGCGATTTCGCAAGGCCGGTGTGCCAACAACCCTTTCACCAATGTGGCAGCGCCCTTCCCTTCAGTTCTCGTTTAAAACGGAAACTTATTTCCGTTCGACGCTAGCCGTGTCCATGCGCGTGGCGAATCGGCCATCGGTTTTTCACGCTAAAAAAAATACCAACGCCTCAAATATCAATATTTTTTTTTTAATCGGTGTCACGAATAGTTCGCGTTCTGAGCTACGAACCCAGCTGGGTTTGATTCCCGACCAGGGCATCGGCCTCACCCCTCCCCCAGCCCACAACGCTCGTCACGGCGAAGTCCAAACACAACCTCCACGGGCGGCACGGCGTGGCACACGGGAAGGCCCCCTTGCATCCAGCAGTGGATTGACAAGCGCCTGTTCAATTACAACCCTCATCGTGTAAGCCACAGACGTCGAAGCGTGTTCCCTTCCCTTACCCTCAACACAAAAACAGCGGCCATGTTCACGCGGCCACCACCACGACCGAGGCCTCGATGACAAAAACCCGCCACTTTGTACCCCCCGAACCGCGCCCTTGATCGGTGAGCGCCGCGTGGGGCCGAGATGCGGAGGGGGGGGGACTTTGCTGCCCTGGAGGAAGGGAGCGCGGCTCACCATGACGAGGGAGCGTGAGGCCTTGTGCGGTTGCGAGGAGAGAGGATTTTTTTTCTCTTCTCTTCCCAACTTCTACAAATGGAGGCGACACGGGAAGACGAAGCGCTTGGGGACCGGAAGCACGAGGGGGGAAGGGGAGGCGACCCGGAAGTTATTGCTTGTGGGGACCGGAAACAGGGGGTAGGGGTAGGAGGTGGAGGGAGGGGTGGGGGAGAAACCCGGAAGTTATCGTGTGTGGTGACCGGAAACAGGGGTGGGGAAGGGGGTCAAGGAGGGGGTGGGGGAGAAACCCGGAAGTTATCGCACGTAGGGACCGGAAGCACAGGGGGGAGGGTGGAAAAGGAGGTAGAGGGGGGGGCAACCCGGAAGTTATCCGCTTGGGGACCGGAAGCACGTTGTAGACCAATATCCATAATATAATTTTGTTGGGTTAAATCGCGTAAATATAAAAATGTGTCGTTAAAACCCGCCACCACCCGACAGCCAACTAGTAAGGGTTGTCACGTAAACAGAACATTCCAATTCGTCGCTAGTACAGCACACCGATGTGTTGGAGAGCCAAAGCACAACATTAACAATCTGAGTACGACGTTTCGCCAGTAATTACAACCAGCTTCATCAGGCGACAGCCAGATTTGTGGAGTCCAGTCGTTTCGCGGATGACGTAGCACGTTAAGGGGACGTCATCGCACCGCCTGTGCCAAAAAAAGTCGAAGGTTGCGATGACGTCACGGACAAACCGCGACGTGTCCCCGGCCATCTTGGTAAAGGCGTAGCCGAAGGAGCCTGACGGTAGATGACGTCATCCAACAGAGACCCGCAGAGAGGTGATGCGAGGGGACGGGGTTGCGTTTCCTTCACCAAGATGGCCGCCGCGAGCATCACGTGAGCCACGTACGAGGGGTGAAGGGGGTGGGGGTTGCTCAGCGGTTGCCGTGATGATGATGGAGGTGGTGGTGGTGACTGTGGACGTGTAGCCTTGACCCGGGATCCAACCGTGATCTCGTTTCTGCTGAAGAACGACGGCGACGAGGAGGAGGAGAAACAACGACAACAACAAGGAAGTGGCAAGGATTGATAAAGGCGCAAGGGGAGGCAGCAGCAGCAGGCATGGCGAGCAGCGAGTGAAGACGGAGCCGGGTTCGTCGGCGTCGCGGATGTGAGTCCCTGTGTGTTGGTGCGATTGTGTCCGTGCGATCTCGGTCATCTCGGTCAGTCGACCCGTGGCACCTGCTGGGTCTGCCCCGTGTTTCTCTTGTAATCGAGACTTCGACCACTTCGCGCGGCAGCCTCAAAGTGGTGCACCTAGCCTGGCACAGGCGCCGTCGCTGGAACTTAGTTGTTGCTATTTGTTGAGGTACGTGGTGAGATCGCTACATGCCCAACCCCCGAATCACGCATCGGCGCTACGGAGGCGAGGGTTGGTGGATCACACACGGTCGTTTTGCGAAATTCCCTTCCCGTGGGCATTGAGGGGGGGGGAGCCACACATTTACCCCTCGCTCGCCAGCAGAATGCAGCAACAGCGAAGGGTGGGACTGGCATCAGCTGCCACTTCTGATATGGGATAGAGCGTTGTCCCCTTGCGTGCTGAGGGGTTTCTCCGGGTGCTCAGATGTTCTCCAACGTGAAGACATCTGAGTACTTAGACAACTTCAGAGCGGTTCCGCGGAGATCGTGAGATGCAGTTTGCATGAACGGCGCTATACCAAACTAACCTTTAAATATACATATTTTTGTAATTGTGTGTGTAGTAAGGTGATGTTGCGGTAACATTGGCGTGGGTTGTGTTTCGTGTGGGTTACGTTGGTGCGGTTGGATTGAGTGTTTCATGAGTGTGGTTGTGTTGGTATGGTTGTGTTGGTCCGTGTGGTTGTGTTGGTGTGGTTGTGGTTCGTGTGGTTTGTGTTTGGTGTGGTTGTGTTTCGTGTGGTTGTGTTAGTGCTTCTCATAGTACGCTTTGATCAGCATGTATTTGTCCGAGAGTGCGTGGTTCCGTCAGTAGGGCTTGGCCGGTTCCGATGGGTTCGGTGCGGTTCACTTTGGTTCCTGTCGGTCGTCTTCATTCGTGTCGTGGGCGCCTCGCCGGGAATGGTTCGGTGCGGGTGCGATCACTCTACTGAGATTGTGTTCAGGGTCTCTTCTCGACGTGGTGTGAGGCTCCGAGAGGGCTGAGAATTCTTAGGTAACACTTATGTCTCTGGCACCTGACCTGACCCCTAATTCTTTAACTCCTCATCCCCAAACCCCAACCCATGAACCGTAACACAGACATAAACCTAACGACTAACTGCTAAATTCTAACCCTTGCCCCTCAACTCTAAATCCTAAGACCTAACCCCTAACATTAAACCCTAACTCAAAACTCTTAATGCCTATCCCAAAACTCCAAACTATAAACCCCTGACCCTAAACCCCCTCGTTTTAAACCGTAGCCGCTAAACCTAACACCAAACCCCTTAAACCTAACAATGCATTCTAACCCATAACCATACACCGTAATCCTAAATTACAACCCTTAAACTCTAAACCCCAACTATAAAGGGGCCTAGAGAGTTTATTTCTTTATCGTGATAGGGAAGTATGTCCTTTGGCGCTTTGGCGTGTATGCTGTGGGAGTGGTTCTGAGTAGTAGAATGGTGTGTGCCTGTGCTCCATTGGCAATGTGACGTGTGATACAGTAGTATACTCTGTGTGTGTGTGCGCTATAGTGGAGTGTCCTTGTTATTGTGGAGTGCGGTATGGAGTCCACTCCAGTAATGTAATGCGGTGCGTGCTGGAGTAATGTGGTCTGTGCTTGTAATGGGGAAGTTTGGTGCAGTGCTCTCTGTGCTTGAATACAATGTTGTGTCCTTATGCAGGATGGAGTGGCAGAGTGGTTTTGTTGAGGTACGTGCTTCATCCACGCGTGGAGTATCCTTGTTGCTGTGCAGTGTAGTGTGTGTCATTAACGTGACTATTATGCTGCACATGCTTGTACAGTGCACAGTGATGCAGTGGGTGGTGTGGCGTGTGTGAATGTAGCATGGTGTGATTATAGAGTTCCTTGTGCCTTCCAGTGTGGCATGCATGCATGTGCAGAGTGATGTTGTTTGGTGTGTGATATGCTTGACTGTAGTGTGGCTTGTGCTGTGTGCAGTGTGGTGGGTAGAGCGGTAAGGTGTGCAGTGCGTAGACGTGGTGGTGCTGCTGCTGTGAGTCATCATGGATGAGCTGGCGGGCGTCTCCCTGCTGTCCCTGGCCATGCTGGTTGGGTGCTACGTGGCTGGGAGCATTCCCCTCGCTATCAGCCTGTCCGAGGTGCGTCTCACACGCATACTTTACAGGCATCAATAATACACAACAATCTCATCATCAGCAGCCATGATCAGTTCACTGCAGGATGATGGCCTCAGCAAACCGTCACCATCTGTCACAATCTTGCATTATAATCCACCGAGCACCTACACACAAGCTTATTTAATCATCTTCTTGGCTCTTTCGGTAAAGTCACGTAGAAGGGAAATAATAAAATAATACAAATAAAACATAATAAAATAATTCTCATGACGTTTCGGCCACAACGCAAGCAGCCGTCCTCAGGTGAAGAACAGGTCTGTCGGAAAGACAGCGTCTGCATTCAGACGCTGTCTTTCCGACAGACCTGATTCATCTTCTTGGTTCTTTCTTTACCGAAAGAACCAAGAAGATGAATCCCTGCAGTCACGAAAGCTTTAAATCGAAACTTATTTAATCGCTCCATCTCTGCTGTGCACGTCCTATCGGGCGCGTTTCCTTCTTTGGCGGCCGCTCCATCATTCGTTTTTTCCAGCGAGAGGTCCTGTTCAAGCCTCCTTTTTCAATATTGTATCTTATTTGTATTTGTTCACTGAGCCATGTGTTCCACTTTCTGTCTGTCAATGTAAATTCATGTAGGTGTAAAAGCGTTTATGCCGGGAAGCATAACAATCTTGGTGGCAACTAGGATAGGGAAAGTTGGGGATGTGGGAGATGTTGCGAAGATGGAGATAGGAGATCATGCCGAGCTAAAACCATCAACAGCAATCCTAAATACTTGCTCCCACCAAAGGAATGTGGAATTTCCACCATTGGCTCGGTGCCACCAATGGAGAAAATTACATTATTTTCATATTTATTTCAGCAGAAAGACATTTTCACTCGACCTTTATCCGAAAGCTACTTTTTAACAGGTGCTCTCTAATCATGGCTGAACGTGCGGTGTCTGCAATGTATATCCGCCCGCAGGAGAAACTGAAGCTGGTGACACTGTTGGGAGCAGGTCTTCTGTGCGGCACGGCGCTCGCCGTCATAATTCCCGAAGGCGTGCACGCTCTGTACGAGGATGCGCTACACGGTATCTACCAACACGATGGCCCGTTAAGTGGTCCACACCGTCTGGGCAAGGGCTAAAGTGCCGTTGGCAGGGGCTTATTTTCTCATGGAATGTTTCCCGGGTTGCTGGTAAACTGGAGTGGTTCTGGAGGTTGGGGCGTAGAGGAGAAACTAGGCCTCTTAATTAGGTGGCGTGACTGGTGTGGAATATATTTTCCGAGTCGCTAACCCAACTAAAATGAAGCCCCCGGTGATAGTGAACACCTCGTGGGCACACAGCATGGTGGTATGGACAGAGCCATGCCTGCCGAGCCGCTTTTGTCTCCCCATTTGCTAATCATTGACCCAGATCGCCAAGGTTGTAGCGCAGTGCACAAACCACTACACCAATACCTGCCATTTGCCACGAAGTGACGGTGATGTCACCACGGCACCTATGCCATGCCAGGTGCACTTTGAGGCCACGTGAACAATATTGCACCACCACTCCTGATGTACAAATACAGATACCGTCAACGCTATGTTAACGCACTCGCACGTGCGTGGCACACCTGTCGAGCGCACTTGCCTGCGCGTAGCACTCAGTTTCAGTTTCATTTATTTGGTATAGCCCTTTGAGCCATTCGGCTCTTGGGGTGCAGCCGCAACAAACAAAAAACAAAAACATGAACAAGAAAACATCTTAAAGTGACTATGCGCAAACAGAAAAAAACAGGAAAAAACTGCAAAGTCTTCCAGAAAAAAAGCACCGTACACCAACGCTGTGCAAAAATCCCAGTGGGATGCAAGTCAAACAACAACAACCACAAGACAACTTAGATTAAGGCCATCATTCTAACTCCGTACTACAACAAACAAACATGGCCACACCAAAAAACTTTTCGAAATCACCAAAATAAAGCCATAAGCAATGTAACAGTGATCATAGGAACTGTGACCGAAATTTCACAATAAACGACATAAACAACATGTACCACCAAACCCTGTAGCCATAGCTGGCTGCATGAGTCACTCCACAACAGCAGGAGCCTAACACACAGCTGCGTAACAGACCTGTCTCGCGCACCCGCAGTTCTTTGGCTCACCACCAGTGTCTTTTTATCCCCATTGTGCCCCCCCCGTGTCCCCCCTCTCGCGCTACGAGACGCCCACTCGCACGTCACGCAGGGTGCCAAGGAGCGCTCGCACGAGGCCGCGGTGGGAGCCGCGGGACCTGTGGCGGCGGCGGTGGCGGCGGCAGCGGCCGAGGCGCACGCGGAGGGGCACGCCGAGGGGCACGCGGATGGACACGCGGAGCTGCACGCCTACATCGGCGTGTCCCTCGTCCTCGGCTTTGTCTTCATGCTGCTCATCGATCAGATCGGCAGCTCGCACATGCACACGCAGGACGGTACGTGCACGCGCGCACCGCATCCTCAAGTAACACCGGCGACGGGGTGCCAAAGGGTTAGAAGTCCATGATGAATCGACTGACAATTGTAATGGACCGGTTGTTTTCGCGGTCGATTACTTGGGCCTTTTTAAAAATGGCGACCTCAGTTGTCTGGATTACTGAAACTTACTCCTGGTCGGTTTCTGTGCTTACGCCTTTGCAGTAAAACCTTGGATTGCGAGCATAATTCGTTCCGGAAACGTGCTTGTAATCCAAAGCACTCGTATATCAAAGTACTCGTATATGAGTTGTGATCACGTTGACGCTCGGCAGACAAAGCGTATACACGTACTACTCGTATTGCAAGACCTCGCTCGTTTATCAAATGAATATTTATTTATTTATTTATTTTGCTCGTCTTGCAAAACATTGGCAGGCCAAGTTACTCGCAATCCAAGGTTTTACTGTATCCCTCTCCAACACATCCAACACGCAGCTGCACGCGCTGTACTCAACCTTCCACACACACCTCACCGCTCTCCTCTCCTTCAACAACTTCACTGGCTTCCTGTCGATCACCGCTGTCTTTTTAAATTGCTCACCCTAGAGTATTCAAAGCTTTGCACGGTCTTGTCCCGCCCTACCTGTCATCTCTCATGTTTTTATGTCCCTTCACGCCCCCTTCGATCGCAATATTCCCGTTTTCTCACTGTTCCATCAGCTCCTTGCGACCAGTCTCGCTTTCGTTCTTTCTCTCTGCTTTCCCCGTTGTGCTGGAACAAACTCCCACACCACATCAGACTCTCACACTTGCTTTCCATCTATCACTCGGCCCTCAGCCCCTTTCTCTTCTCTATTGATGTTTCTCTTCCACTGCCTCCACCGCTATCGGTTCCTTTGCCCACCTCTAACCTACTCCCAGCCCGCCAGTCATTTTCTTCCGACGACCCTAATTCCTGACCCAGTTCCGAGGTCTCGCTTCCCATGTGCACCGAACCACATCTCTTCCCGAGCCCTACACTGTGCTCCTCCATCAGCTCAACTATCCGGGGGCCACCTCTGCCCCTACCACCCTTCACCTACCCTCCTCATTCATGCCCATTTCACCACTTCACGCACGTGCCCCATAACCTACCGCCTCTAATCCACGTTTCACCCATCAGACACGCTCAGTCACCATCACATTCCACCTTATTCTGCGTGTGTACGCCCCGCGTGTTTGTGCGTGTATTCATGGTTGTGTGTGGTCTGTCTGAGGGGGAGCGTTCGTGCAGCGGTTAGCGCGTTGTGCTACGAACCAGGCGACTCGAGTTCGATTCCTGCTCACAGCCAACATTAGTGATGATTATCTGAACCAGTCATGGGCCTCCCCTAGGTCGACTTAGCCTCAAATGAGTACTTGGTGTCGTGTGTAAACATCACCGCTGAGAAGACAAAGGTGGCCGGGCGTGGTCTTCTCCACCAACCCCCTCGTGTGCCGTGCCAGCCTTCATAGGTGCTCGCTCATAGCATTTGCCCCAACAGTCTGTTCAGGCTATACAGGAGATCTTTGTTTGTGTGGTCTGTGTACACAACGTGTATGTGCTATGTGTGTGTGTATGCGTGCAGACACAGAAGCAGGCCGAGCTGCAAACTCTAAGATGACGACGACACTGGGCTTGGTGGTTCATGCTGCAGGTAAGAAGATCAGAGCCTCTGTCTCTACATCTCTCTCTTGGTCCATGTGTCCACCTGCCTGTCCTTTCTATCTGTGACTGTCCATTGTTTGTGTCTGTCTATCTGTGCGTCTTGTCCTGCCCAGCCACCGCATGCCCAAACAGCCTTTGTTTGGCCAGATAGAGGGTTATAAACAGGCATGGCGCAGGCTAGATAAGAGATGGAGTGATGCGTTATGAGAGGATATGGAGCTGAGTGGACTTGCTAATAACTTGTACCAGCGGTGTCAGGATCGACCTCTGTGGAGGAGGCTCGTGAAGGACACTACTGGGCAGTTGGAGGCAGACGCCTTCCAGCAACAATGGAGGACAGAGCAGCGACGCTCGCAACAACGAGTGGAGCGTCAGGCCGGTTAAAACACAGCAAGTTGGCACAGTAGGGGGCACAGGTGGTGCATCGGCCAGTCATCTCGGTCAGTTAACCCATGGCACCTGGGTCTGTCCCGTGACCTGCCAGCGGGAGTTCAAGGCTTCACATGGCCTTCAAGTGCAAATAGCCTTATATTCTTGGTTCTTTCGGTAAAGTCACGTAGGTAAAAAATTAAATTAATAAAAATAAAACAATAAAAAATCACGACGTTTCGGAGGCAACACAAGCCTCCGTCATCAGGTGGGACCGTCACAGCCAGATTAGCTGCATCAAGTGAGGCAGGGATTCAGGATGTCACCATGGCGCCTGCTACAGGCGCCATGGTGACATCATTGTCAGTGTCTGCGGCTATGCATGTGCTCACATTAAAAACAAAGCCATTGTTGAACACAGGTCACCTTCATTAAAGAGTCTCGCTGTCCCAAACTCTCAGTGGACTCCGACCTGGCTTAGAGGAACTGCTTCATGTCGACGAACACCCCAATAGCCTGCATGGATACACACTCTCAGTGATGTATTGTCAAACAACTCTCACAACCCGTGCAGTTGGTGGAAGCCCTCATCCGATAACACCTTCATATATATAGAGGACCGCAGACCTTGGGCAGTTGCTGGCACCGGCTGATCGTGTGGCTTCCTTCCTGCTTGTCTGTGGTTCCTCCTCGTCCCACCGAGTCGTTCTCGCGCTCTCTCTCCATACGAGAGCGAAGACTGTGCGGCCGGAGCGTTACAAGTTGAAATTAATCCAGCAGTGGCTTGACTAAAGGCCGGCACACGTGCCGCACCCGTACGAGACTGTGAACGGCGTTTGCGCGTCTCTCCATCTCCCCGCGTCCCCCACCCTAGCGGACGGGGTTGCATTGGGTGCCGCTGCCTCCACGTCCCGCACGGCCATTCAGCTCATCGTGTTCGTGGCCATCATGTTGCACAAGGTGAGTTCTCCCTACCCTCGACTGCCCATCGGTTGCCCCCTTTGTCATTTTGGTGAGTGACCGCCCCCCCCCCTCAAGGACACTCTTGCCAATGAAACTATTTTTGCCACCTGAGTTATTACCTGGTTAAACAAACGTCAACTTTATTGGCTCGGCCATAACAGTGAGTGTTTAATGGATTGTGGAGGAATGCAGCTGTTCTGGCCTCACGACCTCCTCCTGTGCCAGGCTAGCCTTTCCCCAGCGGTCTCTGTGTGAGGCTACACAGGTGACCTTGGTCTTTCTACATCATTTATACTTGTTTTATTATTTGACTACGAGGCTTTTTTCTCAAAGGATACATGGGGGCGTATAAGAGCACGTACAAAAATGAAATCCAAAAATTTAACGGGAAGAAAATTAAGCGGAGCTTCGTAAATAAAGCACAACGCAAAGTAAAAACGCATTAGTGGACGTTAGAAATGTGATGATGGATCTATGAAGATAGCGGTAGAGTTAAGGTGGCGGCGATGATGATGATGGATTAACGAAGAGAAGCGCTGGTGACGATCCACCACTGAAGATGGGCATAATGAGCTCAGTTTGCGTGCAGGAGTGAGATCGATGGCAGTGCTCGTGAGCGATGGCGATGGCATTGGGGAGACCTTCATCCAGCAATGGATAAAACAAGGCTGCGTGTGTGTGTTGTGGGCAGTGGTGGTGTAACCTTTAGTGTGCTGCGCTACAAAACCGGCGACGCGAGTTGGATTCCTGCTCACGGCCAACACCAGTGGCGATTATCTGAACCGGTCCTGGGCCTCCCCTAGATCGACTCGGCCTCCTAACGAGTACCCGGTGCGGTGTGTCACATCGCGGCACGGAAGATAAAGGCAGCCGGGCGTGGTCCCGGCCACCCACCCCCTCGTGTACCATTCCTGGCCTTCATAGGCGCTACTCGCTAAGGGTACTTGCCCCAACGGTCTGTTGAAGGCTATACGGGGGGGGATCTTTGTCTTTGTGCGTGTGTCTGTGGAGGCGCCGGCCGCGTTTGGCCTCGTCTCGTTCCTGATGCACGCGGGACTGGAGCGGAACCGCATCCGGCGCCACCTGCTCGTCTTCTCGCTCGCCGCCCCCATCCTCGCCATCGTCACCTTCCTCGTCCTCAGCCAGGTCCGGTTAACGGCCTGCCGCCTCCACGCGGCAGGGCCCAGACGTGGGAGACGCAACGCTGCGGCTCCGCGCAATGACGCGCGACGCATTGTTGGAAGGTTGCACGTTTTTATCAAATCGTGGCTCCTCAATGGCACGTTGAGGAAATTGAAAGGGGTAATAATCTTTAACACGGAGGCTTTCGCGACCAATGTCATCTATAATAGAGGTTTTTGGGTTCGTAAATATATTAATGTGTCATTAAAACCCGCCACCACCTGACACAGCCAACTAGTAAGGGTTGTCACGTAAACAGAACTTGCCAATTCGTCACTAGTACAGCACACCGGTGTGTTGGAGAGCCAAGCCACAACATTTTAATGACACATTTATATATTTGCGCGATCTAACCCAAAAACCTCTATAATGGATGACATTGGTCATGAAAAGTCTACGTGTTAAACTGACTGTACTCAGATTGTAAATGTTGTGGCTTGGCTCTCCAACACACCGGTGTGCTGTACTAGTGACGAATTGGCGGCTGAGTTCAATTCCTAGCAATGGCTAACATAAGTGGCGAGTGACATCCGAAACGGTTGGCAACCAAATAGCAAGAAGAGCCATTTTTTTCGAATTCGGTAAACAAAAAATCTGAAATTTTCAAGAGTCGCCAATGCACGTGATCACGAGACGGTCCTCAATAAATAACGTCAGGAAAGCAGTCTGTTAAAAAAAAAATACTTTTTATGTTACCAGGTAAGGTCCACTGAGCTATATCGCTCTTTTCAGACACGACCTGGCCACAAATGATAGCTCAATGAAGTGGCTTATCACGTGGACACTTATAACAGCCGAACACTCTAAACGCACGTTGATTATTAATGTGGAGGGAAAAACCGGAGGACCCGGAAAAAAATGCACTCCGCCATGGGGTAGCGTAGGAGAACATGCAAACTTCAAATATACAGCAGGCGTCGTCAGCGTCGGGATCGAACCCACGACCTCCTGCATAAATCGCGCCATTATGGCGCATGCGGCTCCGTAGCCACAGCTTTGCTGACCTCTGCCCGAGGTCAACTGAGCCTTAAATAAGTACCTAGTGGGGGGCAGGGGGGGCTTGTTGTGTTGTTAGGCTTGGCGAGGGTGGAGGTGAAACCGCCACCCTCTGTCGCACACAGAGCGGCAAGGAGTCCGCGTCCACCGTGGACGCCACGGGGGTGGCCATGCTCTTCTCGGCGGGGACCTTCCTCTACGTGGCCACGGTGCACGTTCTGCCGGAGGTGGGCGGCGCCGGCCACAGCCACCGCCCGGACGGGGGGGGGTCGGCTCCCGGGGGGGGCCCCGGGGCGGCGGGAGCGACCGGGGGAGCGGGAGGGGGCCCCGCGGCCGGGCCGGCGCTGAGCAAGTTGGAGCTGGCGGTGCTGGTGAGCGGCTGCCTCCTGCCGCTCGTTTTGTCGCTGGGACATCAGCACTGAGCAACGACGGGTCGTGCGTGTGTGCGTGTGTGTGTGCGTGTATGCAGTAAGTATGTGGGTGTGTACGTGTGTGGGTATGTACGTGTGTCTGTTTTAGTACGTGCTTCTATGTGTGTGTGTTTGTCTTTATTGTACTACTACACGTGTATGTTTGTGTGCGTGTGGGGAGTGGTAACATAACGGTTAGCGTGTTGCGCTACGAACCCGGCGACTCGAGTTTGATTCTGGCCAACACCACAGTGACGATTATCTGAACTGGTACTGTGCATCCCCGAAGGTCTACTCAACCTCAAATGAGTACCTGATGTGTAAACATCACCACTTTGGAGACAAAGGTGGCTAGGCATGGTGCTCGCCACACAACCCACTCATGTGCTGTGCCCGCCTTCATAGGTGCTCGCTAACAGTACTTGTCTCAATAGCATGTGTAGGCTTCATGAGGCATCTTTAAATAACTTTGTTTATTACATGTATGTGTGTAGGTGTGTGCGGTACCCATTTGTACATGTACGCAGCACGTGTATGTGTGTTAAATACATGTGTATGTATGTACTTAGTATGTATGCGTGTGTGTATCTGATATTTGTGTGTGCGCCACGTGTATGCGTGTGTGTGAAATGCATGTGTACTATGCACTGCACGTGTGTGTGTGTGTGGGTGCACGTGTACTATGTACATATGTATATTGCATGCGCGTGTACGTGTGTGTCTATATCCTAGCGTGCGTGTATGTGCGTGATCTACGTTCTCGTGTGTGCATGCACGCACTTGCGTCCGTGCACGTGCGCTCGTGTACATACATACATGCATTCTTGCGTGCGTGCGTACGTGTGACGTGTGTGTACATACAACCGTTACACGAGTAGGAATTTATTGCGCATTTCTATTTGAAAAAAATACGCGCTGCCCCGTTGGCCCCACAAATTAATCCGGGACTTTAGCCACAGCATTCCGAGTGTTTTAAGTGAAACAAAACACAAAATGATGGGGATTTTTCTTTTTAGATGCCAACTTTGTTATTGTTGTCATATTTAATTGTTTTTATTGCGTCAGCTGGAAATGATAACCCTAGCCTTAACCAATAACCAACGAGGAACATCAAGTGTCCAGTATGACCGCCACACACGGGTTTTGCTGTTGTTATGAATCATCAGTTAGTCAGAGCCATAGGGATGTACTTGTGCAATTTTCGGAAGACGCCGTCGTGATAAGCCACCGCTTAACACGAGCATTTAGGTGGCGATGATCTCCGTCTGCGATTCCGAGCCAGCAGTGGAAATTCCACGTTTCCACCACAAGGGGCCAGTCTCACCATAGGATGACTTCTCGTTTTATCTACCCATAGTGGATGATGATGATGATGGACCGTGTTGACATGCGACCCTGATTTGAACTCGCGTGCTTGAGCACCGCGTCACGCCGAGTGGCTTCTAAGACCTCAGGATTTGACACGGAACAAGCTTATGGGGAATCATTTTTTTGCACTGCTATTCATAAACCTTCGTTGTGAATCGAATGCGATGATCGCGATGACGTGGATTAATTCATGAAAATTTCCTTTACCCCGGTTTTAGTTAACAGGGTTCTGTGAAGGCTTATCGCCGGCCAGTTTTACAAGAAGAAAACTATACATTATTAGAAGTGTTTTCGTCTAAAAAATATATATTATTAATAATTTCTAGTGGTTGGTTATCTTTTTTGCAGAAATAATTATTAGGGAAGCTGCAACGCAATGACAGAACAGCTCTTATCTTGTACGTATGCAAATAAGCTGCGTCCCGGGCTGTCTGACGCAATCATGAGGCTAAATGACAAAATAAAGATTTTTGAGTTAAGTACAAGCGTGTCATCACATCACTGTCACCTCCAATACACCATCGCACGCAGTGAAGTGTGGACATTAACAAAATTTCACATCGTTGTTGGACATCCCAGACCATGGCCTAGGAAATTATCTACAAGATAAGGGGGCCTTTCTGCGGGTTTGCAAGTTGACACGAACAGCTGTCACGACTGGTTGTGGTCAACATCGAATCGTTGATCACCGGGGAGTGGGGCGATGACGCGGCGGTTTTGCGCGCGGCTCCCTGTGAACCAGGCGATTCGCTAACACCGGTAACCGTCGAGCGATAGCGGAACCATTCCGTGGCCCTCCACCCTCTCCTCCCCTCGTTCAACCCCAGCACTCTTGACAGGTGCGGTAAAGAAAAATGGTCAAACAAACCTCCCACGACCAACAGGGCGTGTGGGGAGGCCTTCATCCAGCAGTGGATTGATAAAGGGCGTGAACACGACCTGCCTGAGGATGCACTCAAGAGTTGTGAGCCCGGCGCAATGTTGATCTTCTTAAGCACCGTACGTAGCCAACCGTGCTAATCCGATGTACAGGGACAGGACGACAAAAATCCTGGTATTTGCGATGCGGATTTCACCGCACTCACCGAATAATCCTACGTTTGCAAAGCCTTTGTTTTTGGCTCATCCCAGCAGACGCTTTGCCGTGAGCATTGGTTATCTGGTGCAGGCTTCCACGTAACTCGCATTCGCAATGGAATGGAGAGAGAGAGAGAGAGAAAAACTGGCGGCACGAATATATTTTAAGTTGGATGAACCCTCGATCGTGCAAGACTTAGGGTTAGGGGGCTCATGTAAGGGCTATTGTTATGGCTAGAGGTGGAATTAATGGTACGTTTATACATATGGTTAGTGTGAGTGCATAGGGCGATTCTGGTTAAAGGTAGGATTATGGTTGGGGGATAGGGAAAATGTGTGGGATTTGCTGCACGATATGATTAGTGCCATTATTAGAGAGGGTGAGGATAGAGCTTTTGTCAAGGTTAGCGATAGGGTCATTTTAAAGATGGTATTAGGGGTAGGGCTATCGTTAGAGTAAAAGTAGGCTTAATTGTAGGATTAATCTGTGATGGTTAGGAATATGGTCAGTTTTAGAAATAAAGTTTGATCTGTTGGGTAAGCGTTGATGTGATACTAAGGATAAGAGTTGGGACAGGGTTGAAGGTGTGCTGTGTTAAGCTCGATCTAAGAAGGCTAACAACGTTTCACCATACTAATGTGTGTGTGATATGTTACCGTGTGTACGTGGTTTTGTTCGTGTGTGTATGTATGTGGTTTTGTTCGTGTGTGTGCGTGTTATGTTACCGTGTGTATGTATGCACGTGGTTCTGTGTCCGTGTGTGTACGCACATTGGTTTTGTCCACGTGCTGGTCGGTTTGCTCAGAGAATCCATTGGCTTCTTACAGGACCACCGGTCTAAACGAAACGAGACGGTCTTCATGACGTGTCAAGATGCCTAACACTTGGGTGTCTCCATCTCTTGGCCACGCTCCATCCGCGCGGTTGAAACGATTCGTGCGGGACATTAAGTTTGGTGTGCGCCGACAAGCAGTGTGGTCTTGGTGATGTCCCAACGGCGATGTGGAGAAGCGCCACTTGGCGTACGACGCCTCGTTGCCCACATCACACACTTCCCCTGCCACCCGCCACCTGTGCCAGCCGCTCACAAGCGCCTGGGAGCGGTGGGGTTTGTTTCGTTAATTGCCCGGGGGAGTAATTTTGTACATAGAGTTACTATATAAAATGTACGTTTTATACTTTTTTGTTTTAATGTACAGCCTTGTTGGTGCAAGGTGTGTGTCATGGTTATGGTTTATGGCAGGTGATTGTGGGAATTGTGATATGGCGGAGCTTCCGCGGGGTTTTATTTTTAGTGCTGGTGTCGGTTGTGCGAGTGCTTTAATGTTGGGGAGGGACGTGTAAGTAGCAGGCGTAAGTAAACCCATGAATTTGGATGTCATTACTTAGCAGAATCACCAGATTTACTTTTACGTTTATAAGTTCGGAGGTTATTGCATGTGAGCAGTTTGACATAACGTGAGGGCAGGTCATGTGACCTCTCCATCTCGGATGTAGGGACTTGTTGTAAATCCTGGTTCGCGATGCGATTCATTAAGCGGTGCTATGATTGTGGGGGAATGTAGTGGCTTCTAGCACCCGCAGGGGTTACATGAACCCATTGAGAAATGCATTTCTCACACCATTCAATGCATGTATCGTGAGCTAAATGATTTGTATTCATTGACGCATCGTTACATCTACACAGATCACGCGACAAAGATTCACATTGTTTATGGATATTCTGTGCTTAAATCGGGCTGTTGTGTTAATTTTGAAAGCAATCGTGCCATTAATCAGATTAAAATAAATTGAAAGTACCAAGCAGTGAATTACTTTATATTACTTCTTAAAACAAAGTACTCTAATTCGTAACCAGAGGCTGGTGTCATCTTCAGAAGTTACCCGACCAGCGCTGGCTATGCTCACGGAAGGGGTGGCCTGGTCCAAACGTCTCCGAGTCCTTGTGTCCAGTGCACATCTCGCCGCGGTGGCTAGGAGATGTTAACTACCTCGCCTGGTATACAGGAGGTTGTGGGTTCGATCTCGACCTCGACGCCTGCTGTATATTTGGAGTTTGCATGTTCTCCCCGTGGTCGCGTGGATTTTTCTTCGGGGCATCCAGTTTTTCCCCTTCACATCAACATCACGCGTTTAAGAGTATCTGGCTGCTATAAATTCCCGCATGATAAGCCACTTCGTTGAGCTATCAATTTTGGCAAGGTCGCTTCTGAATAAGCGCTCTATAGCTCAGTGGGCCTTACTTGGTAAAATAAAAAAAATAGTTTAGTTCGTTTTGTGTGTCATGTCTAACAGGGCCTCATCCAGGCTCGCTCCACCAGGTGGCGCCCTGGTTTGGGCCTTTGACTCGCGATCAGAGGGACACGTTCAAATCCCAGTCAGGAATCAACTTGGCCGATCCTCATTGAGCTTTCATGGTTGTTATTTTTTTTTTAAGTTGCCATCTAATGTAGGGAAGTCCACAGCGGTTGTCCCATGGTTAGACCGGCCTCCACCCTGGGAATTGGGAATCTCCGCTCCTGGCTCAGGGCTGCCATTGGAGATGAGCACTGGCCCCACGCTCATTTGAGTAGATACTCAGTGTCATTTAAGTAATCCATTCCCAACACAGAGATGGAGCTGCCATGATGTGCACGTGAAAACCTGGCTGTTGTCAGATGTTTGCACGTGGTTGAGTCCACGTGAGAACACCTGCTTAAAACACAACAGCTTTGTGGACCGTACAACAGCCAGGGAAATACGTCACTGAGGAATCGTTTTGGTGTCTAAACTCGTATTTTGTCGGTTCTTGTAAATTTAGTGCGTTGGCGTTAATCCTTCCGACCGCTGCTTTAAAAAAAAAATAACGTTCGCTTTGGATGGATGCCTTGGTGTGGCTGTTTAACCCCCCTCCCCACCTCCCTGTGTCCATGCCTCATCATCACATTCTGGAGTTTGTGTCCGAATCATGTTGCGGCCGTGCCCCCGTTAGCGTAGCGTCACGAGATGAAGAAACGTCCATCCGCGCCTCTCGTGGCAGGCCAGTGAGACATCGCACCATCGGTAGGGGGGACGCCCCCAGAAGATGATGTTATTACAATACCACTCTTTCTTTCGTATGGCCTTTGAAGAGTGGCTGGCCAAACATTCTAACTGTACGTTTAGTCTGAGAATATATTCGATGGCATCGGGAGTCGCTTGATGTACGGCCTGCGTCGGTGTGTAATGGGGCGAGTGGTCGGTTATGTGATGAACAATTTTGCGTTTCACCACATGCACACTACTGCTGAGGCCTCTTCAGAGTGTTTGCTTAACAAACTGACATTGAATTGATTAACAATACAGCCACAATTGAAGTCCATCATCTCTCCTCGCCATCGCTGTAGGAATGTGGAATTTCCACCACTCTTGGCTGTTAACAGAGATGCATGCCACCCAACAATTGTATGAGCAGGGAAACACCTTTAATCGGTGTCCAAATAGTTTAACATATACCACTTGTTTTATAGTCGTTACGATCTTTATCGTTATTATTAAGGGTATTTAAATTTATCAGGGGGGGGGGGGGTGATTTATTTGTTAAGTATTAAATGTTACTTTCTGCCCAGTGGGAGGTTATGTCAGGGTCAGGCTAAGGGGCCGTCCATAAATGACGTCACGCACCTGGGGAGTGGGGGGGGGGTCAGACATTTGTGACGATGTGTGACGAGGGGGGTTTGAGAAATGTGACATCACATAAAAATGCGCAACTTTAAAGAAATATAAACAACACGCTCATCTCTGTTGGTGGCCCTGAGCCAGCGTCATGAATCCCACATTTATATGGGAGAGGCAGTTAAATTTCGATTTAAAGCTTTCGTGACTGCAGGGATTCATCTTCTTGGTTCTTTCGGTAAAGTCACGCAGAAGGGAAATAATAAATTAATAAAAATAAAACATAAAATAAAATAATGTAACTAAAATAAAATAATAACTTAATAATATAAAATAAAAAAAAATGGTAGAATTATATAATAATATAATATTATTAAATTTCGATTTAAAGCTTTCGTGACTGCAGGAAGATGGGAAGAGGCACTTTCATCCCTCTAGACCACCACTGTTGGCTTCCCCACAAAACAATCGCGTCTTTCTTTACCCTACCCGAGAGACGATGGGCTTTGTTTTGGGATTTGAGCTTCCGACCATTCAGTCAAAAAGCGATCCTTGAAATCCCTCAATAAGCTGTTGATGACGGGCCAGCGCCTTGTACATTTGGTAAGGTCTTGGTGTATTAATTATAATACAAATCAATAAAAATAGACTTTGGACAATTGTAAATGTTTTCATGTTTGTGTATCAGAATTCGGTGTATCGTCATCTATTGTTTCGACACGAGTCCCGTCATAAGGAGAAGAAATATCCTGGAATTTCCAGTCCACATGCCAACAATTCCGTGATGTTGCTTCTACGGAGAACTAACTGCCCTGGAAGAAGACGTGAAATGTTTTACTGGTAGGAACCACCTGGTTCCATCAGCCCACAGGGGATTATTGTGTCCCGTCTGTCGTGCATCCAAAAATGGGAGGGGTGGGGCTGGGTGGAGAGGGGAGGGTGGGGCTGGGTGGGGAGGGTCGGGCTGGGTGGGGAGGGGCTGGTCACCCCGTGGTGCCCTTATACCAGGTCCCTGTGGGGTGGGCTGGTAGGAACAAACAAATGAATGGCTATAATAAAATGAAATGGCAAAAAATGGGCGCCAATAAGTGGACGGAAACGTAGACGTAGTGGAACATAGGAAACAATAAAGTAGTAGTAACCGTTGTGGAAAAAATACTAGTATTGCAAAGTATGTACCTACGTGAGTGCAGCTTGGAGCAGACAGTGAGTAGTAACAATCTGCACAATATGCAGATTGTTACTACCCCTGCTGCGGTAGCCCCGCCCAGCCCCGCGTAGCCCCACCCAATACACCCCTAGCCGGGGAGAGATTCCCAGGCCTGGCTCTAGGCTGGAGACCCGCCGACGACGGAGAGGTAGGGAGTGTATTTTAATGTTAAAGCTTAAAATTTAAATGTTTCTATTTGAAAACATGAGGGAATGTAACATTGTTAAACATTAACTCCCTTTCACACACGCGGGGATACGATACGAAGGGAGAGTTAGAGGCCTAGTTCTAGACTTTAGGCCTAGCTGTAGGCTTTAGGCCGCTGTGAGTTAATTTTTAATTTAAATGTTTTAATTATTTATGTAAAAGCTTAAAATTTAAATGTTTCTATTTAAAAACATGAGGGAATGTAACAGTGTTAAACATTAACTCCCTTTCACACACGCGGGGGTACGATACGAAGGGAGAGTTAGAGGCCTAGTTCTAGGCTTTAGGCCTAGCTGTATGCTTTAGGCCGCTGTGAGTTAATTTGTAATTTAAATGTTTTAATTATTTATGTAAAAGCTTTCAATTGAAATGTTTCTATTTAAAAACATCAGGGAATGTAACATTGTTAAACATTAACTCCCTTTCACACACGCGGGGGTACGATACGAAGGGAGAGTGTGAGGCCTAGTTCTAGGCTTGAGGCCTAGTTCTAGGCTTTAGGCCTAGCTGTAGGCTTTAGGCCGCTGTGAGTTAATTTTTAATTTAAATGCTTTAATTATTTATGTAAAAGCTTGAAATTTATTTAAAAAATAAGGGAATGTAACATTGTTAAACATTAACTCCCTTGCACACACGCGGGGGTACGATACGAAGGGAGAGTTTGAGGCGTTGTTCGAGGCTTTAGGCCTAGCTGTAGGCTTTAGGCCACTGCGAGTTAATTTTTAATTTAAAAGTTTTAATTAAAAGCTATCTGAGGGAATTATAAGGGAATGGTATACACTTGTTTCGACAGGAAAGCCGAAAGCGTCACTGAGTGTAAAGGTTTTTGTAGGGTCATGCCAAGTGTTTGCAGTAGGGGGCGATGTTGGTACACGGACGGACGGACGGACGGACGATATAATCTATTGTAGGCTGGTCCACTTCGTTCCTACCAGTAAAACTCAACGTTTAACCTACTCACGCCGGCTTGTGCCCGCCCTCACAGTCGGGCATATTTGCGGAATACACCACGCCGCCGTTGACTCTGGCCATTGACCGAGCAACCCAACGTTCCTACCAGTTCCCTCGGCAGGAATGTGTTTCAACAGGCATGGCTATGATATGATTCACTCACACCACACTAGAGGGCATCCCACTGATGCCCATGGAGTGCAGTACAGTACTTGTAAGTGTGATGTGTCGCTATGTTCAAACAACATCATTGGGAGTCTGTTTGCTTGGACAGCTGGAGTACAATTTAATTCTTATACTGCCCGAGTATTTTTTTCCTCCATTCTATTTCATCTCATTCTCCGAGTTCGGTTCTTAACCATGATGCACAATACTAGTGGCAACTGGTATCTAAACCTAGCTTATGCATCTTTTCCTAGGTCTACTCAGCCTTCACTGAGTTGTACCATGACCTGGCATGGTGGCAGTAATAGCACCGTGGGGAGACGAAGGTGGCTGTATGTGGCATTGACCACAACCCCTCGCCATTTGGCCTTAATACGACTTGGGTGCATACTAACAGCACTTTCACAACAGTCTTTGTGGCAAAGCAGGTGATCTTTGCCTGTGTTAATGAGTTATGTTTACTTAAAAGCGTCATTGCGTCTCAAGCCTCCTTTCCAGGAGTCAGGTTTTGGCCGATTCTTTATTGAGCGTTTCGTATGTGAGGGAAATCCACCAGAGTAATCTGATACCATCCACACGATAATGAATGCACGTCATGTACATTCCTTAGATTTACTAAGCAGTATATAATACGCACCCCCGTTGGTTATAAATAGGAGCGATTTGATTGGATGTTTACAGATTTCGTTTTTTTTAGCACAGTCTGTGGGAAATCCCTGAGTCTTACAACGCGCTTTCTAGACGTGCATTTCCTGTTTTAGAAAAATCTTCTAGTTGCCAAACCGCCCTTTATAGGTAGAACATGCTCGCCTGTCAACTACATGTTGCATAAGAAACAAAAAAACCCAAGAAGACAGGGCAACAAGGGGTTGTGGCAACCTCATGGCTCTTGATGTGAACAAGTCCCTGGCCCCCCTCCCCAAAAAGTGGCTTTTCCGAAGCCATGAAAAGGGCGTCGCAACTCGTCACACGCAAAAGCGGCGGCTTCTGGGGTTTGACCGTCAGAACGTTTTCACGCGCTCCTCCGTGGCCGTCTGGAACGCTCTTCCTTCCGACGTCAGATTGCGAAACTTTCGAACTGCTTTTTGTGTTTGGATTGTTGTGACCCCCCCCCGCCGCCGCAACCTCCGATTAGCGCGGTTGGCTAAGTATGGTATGAAAGAAGTTCATGCTTACACGCATAACCTCCATCAACCACACTGAATTTACACGTTCATCGTCAGACATGATCAATCCACTGCTAGATGAAGGCCCCTCCCCAAGCTTTTTGCCATCTCCCATCGTCCTGCGGGTGTAGCAATCCACCCAGCAGCTACGCACGAGCTGATTCCATCGTTCCATCTCCGTGTTGGACGTCCTCTCTCTCGGGGCGGGTTTCCCCCTCCTTTGGTTTCCACTCCATGCCCTTGGTGGCAATTACACGAGTGGTGGAAATCCCAACATTCCCAAATGCGACCACTGCTCACGTCCCACAAAGTGAGTGCCACTCGCTGTGTCTGCCCTGGAGGGATGATGATGATCATTGTAGGAGGGTGCAAACAATAGCACAAAATAATTAGCGTTCCCGTGGAGAATATAAGAACATAGCTAAGTTGACACTGTCTTATTCACACGTGTCTCTCCAAGTATTCTTTACACAACTCATCGGCTCACGGTCTTCTGGAGAGGAGTGCATCGTTTTCAACAACATTGATTCAATCGAAGCAAACTCTGGACCGGTTTTGACAAACAGGGCCTCATCAGCAGCCGGGCTCTATGATGAAGAGACACTGTGTGTGTTGGTCTATCGAAGCGTTCTTCATCGCGAGGCCCGTGGGCCACTCTCGGCCCCTGGTGGCCTTTAGTGCGGCCCCTGACAATCCACACAGAGTGATAACACCGCCCCATCATCATCATCGTGCTGCTGTCAACACCCCCACTGGTGTCAAATGTGTGGCGGCTCTCACACTGATGATGTCTCATCGGCGAAAGTGCCCCCATCCCCCCCTCTAGAAATTAGTGAAGAGCACTGATTAGTACTTTCTCATGGTGAGTACACTGGTTGACACTGATTGGTACTCCATCATGGTTTGTACTGGTTGACACTGATTGGTACTCTATCATGGCTAGTACACTGGTTGGTTGGTACTCTATTATGAGACAATCGTTGCAGAGGTTCACGGTTCGACTCTAGCGACCACCCTGAATAATACCGCAGGTGTTTAACCATAACATTACTACCGCAGTCTACTTCACAGTGAATATTGGTGGGGGGGGAGGGAATAACCCCGTGATGTAATTCGCAAGAGTAGAACATTGTGTGTCGGAGTCAGGGGTCCAAACTTGCCCCGTCAAAAAAAAGTAAACCCCAAATGACTTAATTGGGCCTTGACACGGTCGTTTGCATGCCAGGTGCGGTCGCATTGTGCCCTCAACAACAGCTGCCACCCGGGGTGGGGGGTCGTGACCTTTCAAACGTCTGAGACGAGGACATCGAAAGACGATCAATTCCCCCGATGGGCGTGGTCACGAAGTGAGCGGGTGGGGTTACAGAGGGAGCGTGGGCGGGGCTCCCGGGGCCCCCCCCCCCGGGTTACACCAATAGTGAACGGGGTTTCCAATGAGTGGGCGGGGCTACAAAAATGGGCGGGGCTACAAAATGGGCGGGGCTACCATGGTAATAGTTGGGAGAGTGGGAGGGGGATATCTAGGGGTGGGTGGGGGGTTACACCAATAGTGGACGGGGTTACCAATGAGTGGGCGGGGCTACAAAAAATGGGCGGGGCAAGAAAATGGGCGTGGCTACCATGGCAATGGGCGGGGGGGGGTTACACGTAGAGTGGGCGTGGTTAAGAGTTCAATGAGCGACGGTCACGTGGGGGAGGGCGAGGGTCGGGTTTGGGGTTTTCCCGCCCACGCGAACCGTTGGGAATTCCCAGAGTCCGCGTCACGACCCCGCCGGCCAATGACGTCGCGCGTCTGGCGTCACGTGGGCTCCTCGCGTGACGTTCAAAACTGGGAAGAGAGAAGAGCGGATCTCCTCCATGGTCGTTGTCGTCGTCATTATCGGTCATTATCGCCGCTATTGCCGTCGTTCTCCCGTTACCGCGAAGTGGCTTTACGCGGCTCGCGAGCGGAGCCGGCGACCGCGCGCATTCGATGTCGAGAAACCGCGTTAATTCGGGGAGCGAACGGGTGAGTACAGTGAGGGGCCGGGGTACAGTGCAGCGTACAGTGCGGCGGGTACAGTTCGCGGTTAAACCGGGCGCGGGTACAATGGGCGCGCGCAGCGTGTACAGTGCACGGTGTGTACAGTGTGCCTGAGCGCTGTGTACAGTGCACGGTGTGTACAGTGCACGGTGTGTACAGTGCCCGCTGTGTACAGTGCCCGCTGTGTACAGTGCGACGGGGTGCGGGTACCGGTGGTGGAGTAGTAGGCCTGTGGGGCGCATCTCGAGTGGGGTGTTGTTATTGTGGCGTGCGGTCGATAAGTGTGGGTACAGTCGGCGGGCGTAGTGTGTACAGTGCGTGTACAGTGGTTTCCAGCGTGGCGCGTACAGTGCATTGCGCGTGAACAGCTGACGGTGCGCGATGGATGGGGCGCGCATTCGCTGCGCGATGTGCGAACGGCTGCGTTCAGTGTGCGCGGTGCGAGTGGTGCAGTGTGCAACAGTGTTCACCTGCAGGGCGCGGTGTGTAACAGTGTTCATGTGCAGTGTGTAACAGTGTTCATGTGCAGGGTGCAGTGTGTAACAGTGTTCATGTGCAGGGTGCGGTGTGTAACAGTGTTCATGTGCAGGGTGCGGTGTGCAACAGTGTTCACCTGCAGGGTGCGGTGTGTAACAGTGTTCACCTGCAGGGTGCGGTGTGTAACAGTGTTCATGTGCAGGGTGCGGTGTGTAACAGTGTTCATGTGCAGGGTGCGGTGTGTAACAGTGTTCATGTGCAGGGTGCGGTGTGTAACTGTGTTCATGTGCAGGGTGCGGTGTGTAACTGTGTTCACGTGCAGGGTGCGGTGTGTAGCTGTGTTCACGTGCAGGGTGCGGTGTGTAACTGTGTTCACGTGCAGGGTGCGGTGTGTAACTGTGTTCACGTGCAGGGTGCGGTGTGTAACTGTGTTCACGAGCAGGGTGCGGTGTGTAACTGTTCACGAGCAGGGTGCGGTGTGTAACAGTGTTCACGTGCAGGGTGCGGTGTGTAAGTGTGTTCACGTGCAGGGTGCGGTGTGTAACAGTGTTCACGTGCAGGGTGCGGTGGGCGCGGTGAACAGAGCGGCGTCACATCCCCTGTGGGGTTGCTGGCCGGTCACGCGCGGTGCCCTTTGTTATTGTGGTAATTTGTCGTCGGACTCGATTATTTAATTCGGTTACCGACGCTTGTGTTTGTGACTTATTTATTCGGGGACGTTCTGTACCTGCTGCTGATGAGCGAACGAACATGCCAGAGCTATGTGTGGTTATGCTCTAATTGCACTTTTTTTACATATGAACCTTATGGCGGGACCCCTGGCTCTCGCATAAACTGCGTTGCGACATCATTTTATGTCTGAAGGCGAACGACACGGCAATCTATTCCTATCGACGAGCTCTGCACGATGCGCTAATCAAAGTGTTGTTTATTCTGCGCATTCGTCCTCGCTGCAGCGCTTGTACATGACATGACAACAGAATGATCCGCGCGGTGGGACGAAGTCGCCAAAAAATAATTACGATTTTGACTTCCGTTTATTCGGGATCCCGGGGTCCCGCCATAAGGTTTATATCATTTAAGAAAAACGTATTTTAGCAGGTATGGCTCACTGAGCTATAACGTTATTTTTCAGAAGCGACCTGGCCACAAGTGATAGCGTCACGAAGTGGCTTATCATGTGGAAATTAAAAGCAGCCAAATACTCTCAATGCGTGTTTATGGTAAATGTGGAGGGGAAAAATTGGTGTACCCGGAGAAAGAATCCACTCAACCACGGCGAGGGAGAACACGCAAACGCCAAATATACAGCAGGCGTGAGGGTCAGTGTCTAACCTACGGCCCCCTGTATAGCAATCGAAGTAGTTAACATGTTGTGTTCTAGTAACATGTGTTGGCTCCAGTTGTGGCAGAGGAAACAATTTAAACATCTGGGAATGTTCACCGGATGATCGATTACAATCTCCTGTCCCCGAATACAACTTCTCTTATTTGGAACTGGGTGAGCCATTTAACGATCCGCTGACGTAAGTGGCGGAGAAATAACGCCTTGTACCGATGCTATATGGCTGTTACATTTCCCAAATGTGTAAACGGGAAGTCAGTGACGCCCGCGTTTGTATGGAAATTCTTTGGTGACGGATTTTTACAAAACCCGGAGTCAAAATGAAAGTACTGTACTGTATATTGGTTCCTTTACTTGCACGCTAGGAATCTCATGCGGGATTGGGCACCCAAGTTTGTCATTCACTTGCACAATTAAAGCCACTTGAGCTGGGATAGGCAAAGTGAAGTGAAAATCACAAAGGTGTACACACTTTGAAGACCATTACTTGAGAATCCGGTAAAACATCAATTGAGGTTGGCTGAAACGCAGATTTGACCCCTGGTTCTCAGCCGTGCCTGCCATTCTGAGCTTTGTGATCCACCCAGCTACCTCATTACTGCAACATACTGGAGAGGCAACTTCATCGGCTACTCACAAATGAAACCATTGTGTTTTCACAGTGCACGAGTGTGTGCTACGTGTTGAGAGGTATACTCTTAAACAGAGTTGTAACGATGGACCGGTTTGCAAACTAATACATTTTCTTACGTTCAGATACATGACCATCACGTATGTCAGTCAACGCTTTTTTATTCGTTTATGTTGTGTGTCATGAGTTAATGTGGACCCAGCAAGTCACTCTTGGCCACTCCTTTTCCCACAGAGTTACGTAAAGAATCAAATCTTGCACCATCTTCGTAACCCCGAGTGGTGACAATTTTCTTGATGTCTGCGAGTGGGTTTCCCTAATGGCATAGCTATATGGGTGTTTTCTGTGACCCACTGGTGTTTAAATATATGCCCGATCTCACCTATTCTCACGCACAGCGAGCAATGTCGAACTTGGTTGTCACGTGGATGGGCAATTGCCGTGAATAACAAGTGTTATAGGCAGCGAGGCTACATTATGGACAGCAGAGGGCAGTTGGGGCAGAAAACCCTTGTCGATGCCAACTGTCTTCACCGGTTTAACACGTAGGCTTTCGCGACCAATATCCAAAATACAGGTTTTTTTTGGGTTAGGTCGCGTAATAAATATATAAATGTTTCTGTCGCTTGATGAAGCTAGTTGTAATAACTGGTGAAACGTCGTACTCAGATTGTAAAATGTCGTGGCTTGGCTCTCCAACACACCGGTGTGCTGTACTAGTGACGAATTGGCATGTCTTCACCGACCCACATTATGTAATGGGCTCGCAATGACCCCTGTATCCATTATTAACCACTACATTTACCACAGGGTTGAATAATTTACTCTTGCACCACATTGTGACCATGAATGTTGAAGATGAGTCATACCCCTGTAAAGGAGGTGAATGGTAATAAGACTAAGATTAACACTGTGTCATGCACCTGCTCGCGTATTGTATATTACGTAATGAAAAGTTACGTAAAACATGTTAAACAAACTCTTTTATATTTTTGGTTAACTACCTAACTTGTACAACCTTAGCATGTCAGTATGGCAGCTTGTGTACATATTAATTTATCAGTGTTACATAGCGTGCCTTTGATTGTTCAGATTAAGGGGGGCATCTGTTATCTCTAAACGACACCCAGTATTTTCGGATAGGTCACATTTGCCTCTATTCAAATCTGGCATGAGTGAGCAAGCTCAGTGTAAAGAATGCCTTGAAATTTTTTTGTTATTATTTTAAGCCATGTTTTAACACAAGTTGGTTTCAGCCTAGTCACCAATGACTGTGTTTAACTGTCATGTGACAAACATTACTTCCTCTGGCAGGGTAGGCAAGAAAGGACTGCCCTCTACTATGTGGACCAGAGGTCATGTGAAGGGATCTCAGAGGAGGCTCTGATATCTACTTCTGTGGGCTGCTATCTAACACAAAGAATTGCACTGCTCGCTGAGAGGTGCAAATGTACGCTTCTTCACGTGACGCTGACGCCACAATGTGGATACAATTTTAGTAAAAGATAAATATATTTCTTAAAATGTGAAGAGTCACCGTCAGATGTCGATTGCTTCGTACTGGAATCACATTGCGTACAAAGTGGATTTATTTTAGAGGAAGTTGTCTACACTTCGCCTGAACGAAATATCTAAGTGGGTAATTTTTAGTTTTCTTCTTACGCCAGCAGATTCTTACACCACACTCCCAAACAGTCAGGGTTCTACTGGCCGAGACGTAAGTCAATACTCGGAACAACCGGACAGCTCTGTGGTTCGAGAACTTGACTCGCACACGGAGGAGATTTGTGAGGTGATATCTCACTTGGAGGTTGACTCACTCGAGTCTCATCAACTCCCTGGGGTCCTTATGGATAGTCTTCTATTGTGAGATGTGTTATGGCCACTGAAAAGGGAATGACGTTCACGGTAGCAAATTGTTAACTACCGCTCCCGCTATACAGAAGTTTGTGGGTTCGGTCCCGACCCTGACGCCTGTATATTTGGAGTCTGCGTCTCACTCCCCGTGGTCGTGTGTATATCTCTCCGGGTCCTCTGTTTTTCCCCTGCACATTAAGAATCAACATGCATTTAGAGTATTTGGCTGCTATACATTTCTGTGATAAGCAACTTAGTTGAACTATTATTTGTGATAGCCAGGTCACTTCTGAAAAAGAGCTATATAGCTCAGTGGGCCTTGCCTGGTAAAATAAAACTAGCTTGGTTCCATGTTAGAATGTTGAATGTTCACAATGGCTCAGGAGGACTGGCAGTATAGATGAGTACGGCCCCTAGCTCAGTTTAGCGGGGGAGACATTTTCTAACAATTGTAATACAGTACTTGTGATTGTTAAGAAAAGCCTCAGCAAATCCCCAGACGTGTTCAGAAGGGTCCTGCATTGAGATGTGTAATGAAAAAAAAGTGTTTTAGAGTTTCTTGGAATTAAATTGATGTTTAAAAAAAATTGTGTTTAGTTTGTTGTCCTCCCCCACAACTCCACAAAGCAAGGTTGGCTACGTACGGTGCGAAAGGAGTACAAGTGTAACTACATGTGTGACCATCTCCCTGTTTAAAACCACCATCGGTGTGAGGGCATAACACTCAGCAGGTGCACCGAAGCCTGTGTCTCTGAACTTACTCGTTCGCTATGCTGCCGTTTCTCGGCTACCTCACGGAGCCCAGCGGGTTCATGGAGTTTTATGAAACCCTGAGTGGGCAACCAGCTTTCGACTCCCAACGTGCCGGGATCTCGGACGCAAGCCAATACCATTTTTATTTCTGACTCCAGCCGGCAGTGATATATTTGTCAATGTTTGTAGTTTATGGGTTGTGCGTGTTTTGAGTCTCCCACCGAACCTGCTTTAGAATCTGACGCTTGAATGAAGTCCCCGTTTGGTAAATTTCAGAGTGGCCGCATCAGTTAACGTGTGCCGTAGGTGTTGCGCCATTACCCCGCATTTTGTTAAGGAGCAACGCCTCGCCACCGCCACGATTGAGAAATTCCTCAATTGTGGCATTGGCAGGGGGGGGCGGGGGGCGGCAGCTTGAGCTTGCCCGGACTTTGAACAACAAGTTCATTGAGGTCTGATAATCCAGCCTTCAACCGGGTCACGTAGGCGTGCGTGGTGAGAGCCAGGCTCTCTTATTTGTCGAGTAATCGATTTCTCCACAGATTTATCGGATCGATAACTCGACTCATCGGATAATACAACGAGTTTGGGGCGTGGGAGGTCTCGCCTCTGTTCCCACGTGTGTGCCGCTGGACGGGAGGTGATTGGGTAAGGGGGCTTGGTAATATCATCGGAATCGTCAGCTGAATGTGATTTAGTAGGCGGTTGACCACCTTCAGTAGGAAGGATTTGAGGGGGTGGGTCACAATTTTATAAAGTGATCAGGTGAATTTTGGTGATTTGGGTCATGGTTACAGCTAAAGAGTTGTACGGTCCTGTGCCCCCCCATTCACCAACACGCACACACACTGACCAGAGTGGTGAAGTATGTTCACACAACCCTTATGACTGACACGATGTGGGGAGGAAATTCATCCAGCAGTGGAGTGACAAAGGGCTTTAAACAGTTGATTTCAATGTATTATCCCATTTACACTGTCTTTCATATGCTATTGTCCGTATCGTTTCGTTTTGTCATCATTGTGCATCTCGTCTGTACTGTTTGTCTCAGCTCTACTGTTGGCAGTCTTATATTTGTACCGTCTGCTTTGCCCTACCGTCTTGTTTGGGCACCACAGTGGTGAGATGTTAACGACCTCGTCTGGTATACAGGAGGTCTTGGGTTCAATCCCGATGCCTGTATTTGGAGTTTGCATGTCTCCCTGTGGTCGTGTGGTTTTTTTTCTCCGAGTCCTCCGGTTTTTCCCTCCACGTTTAGAATCAACGGGCGTTTAGAGTATTTGGCTGATATAAATTTCCACGTGGTAAGCCACTTCGTTGAGCTATCATTTGCGGCCAGGTCGCTGCTAAAAAAGCTCCACAGTATAGCTCAGTGGGCCTTGCCTGGTAATATATATATTTGAGTAAAAAAATAGGTGCGTTGTATTTATGTATCGTTTCTACCATTCCATATTGTCTGTACACTCCCTGTCTCAATTATCCTGCCTTGTCTGTGCTTCCTTTTTTTCTTGAACCGTCTCATTTGTTCTATTTCATTCTCATTCCACCCAACGGCATCGAGCATAAAAAAAAAAGTTCAAAGTACCATAGGAAAAAACCCACGAGAAACTAATGATGCGTACGTGTAAACGTTCGATGTCAATCTGTAATCTGTGACTTGCTTAACAGGAACCTCGTCAAAAGCCGCTGAGACGTTTGGGCCTGGGTATAGAAGCAGCTTCGGCTGGGTCCAGCACGTTCCAACTTGCCACGAAAAGAGCTTGGGTAGCGTTTGGGAATATATTGCACGTGTAACCATAATGGAAAATACGTGCCGGTGTATTTCCCCTTGGGAAAGACTTGCCGACTCTCAGAAGCATCTTTTGGAAGTCTTGCATTGGAATGTTTGCCCAGTTTCTTTGTAAGGAGTGCTTTCTGTGTGTTTTGGAGTGGCGATGCAGTGCCTAGTGAACCGTGCGATGAACCGGGAGGCCCGAATTCAATTATACTCACGGCTAACATCAGTGGTGAGTCGCATCCAAATCGGTCTTGCCTACACCCTCCAGCCTGTAATGATCAGAGTAGTGAAGTATTGTGAACCAACCCCCAGACCAAAACTGTGTGAGGACAGGCTATCGTCCAGCAGTGGATTGACAGCCTTTACCCTTTGGGACTCTAAAACAAATCATAATTTGCATGTGCAAGGAAGCCAGAGCGGCCCCGAGAAAAAATCACCTTGCGTACGAGGGGGCAAGGGACGTGGGTTCACGAACCCACGTACCTTACTGTGTACCTCCTGGCAGGTTGTGTATTTTCACTATTTTTTTTGCATGTGATCCAAAAATACTGGATCCACTTCTCATCTGGGCGAGGGGGAGGTTGCTTAGAGGCCGCCTGCCGATTCGTGAAATGCAAATTTTGGCCCAGAGCCTCGGTCTGTGTTTCTTGGATGAATGGCCACAACAAAATTCTGCCTCATTTGCATAAGAGTTGCCCGCTGCCTGTAAATGAAGCAATATGCTTAATGACTCACGATTCATTATGAGTGTGTTCCTTGGGGTTGATTTTTTTTCTTTCAAATTGTGCACATGGTGTGGTTCCTCCCAAGACGGGGTGATGTCCGTCTTCCCCATCGCAGCAGCAGCAGCAGCGGGGGGCGGTACCGCTTCTGCGTTTATGGCCTTGAGCAAGCGGTGGAATTTCCACATTTCTTCATAGGTCAAGCTGCAGAGGTAAGATTGGGCTAAATTGACCTCTGACTTGCATTTAAATTTATGATCCTCCCAACTGCGAGTTGCTAGTTGTGTCATAAATATAAGCTCAATACATCCGCCCCCAATAGTGATTAGCCTATGGAGAGACTTGATTCCAGCTGTAAAAATGTTGATTTTCTTCTTGTAACTTTAATATAATCCCAATGAAGCCCAAAGCACAATTCCAGTTAATTATAAACTCTCTTCTTTTTGTTATAGATATCTTGCAATGTGCTTGTATATACATGCACGCGTTAATACGCATATGGATCCAATTACAACAACAGCCACCGTTCGTCATTAAGTGGCGGCGACATCACGGTGCTTGTGCCAGACTAGGTGCACTTATAGGCCACGTGAAATGTTGAAGCCACGCTGGCCGATCATGGGATAGACTCAGGTGATATAGGTTCAATGAGATGACTGGCAGATACACCGCATGTGCTCCCTGCTGTGCCATTTGTTGCGTGTTTTAGCCATCTGTGGCTTTGCAAATATTTTCATTGTCTCCTTGTCCTCTGTCATGTATCCCCTTCCACCTCACTCCCTTGTGACCTTTAGAGGCACCACGGTGGCTAGGAGATGTTAACTACCTCGCCTGGTATACAGGAGGTCGTGAGTTCGATTCTGACACTTGATGCCTGCTGGAGTTTGCATGTCTTTCTCCCCATAGTCGCGTGGATTTGTCTCAAGGTCCTCCGTTTTTTTGCTCCACATTTATGAACATGCGTTGAGAGTATTTGGCCGCTATAAATTTCCACATGATGAACCACTTCGTTGAGCTATCGCTTGTGATAGCCAGGTCACTCCTGAAAAAGAGCTACATAGCGCAGTGGGCCTTACTTGCTCAAATAAACCCTCCTCTCCTCTAAGTCAGCTTGTAGACGCTTCACCATTCCCGAGTTGTATGATCCCGCTTGAGTAATTTGTGGTTTATTTTCGAATTTGGCTGATTAGTTCCCTGACGTCAGCACACAACGGCGCGACATCTTGCAAACGACGTCACGGGATATTTAAATGTCCACTGTGAAGCAGATGGCATGCAGTAGGATTGTCACGGTTAGTACACCCACAGTATTAACCAGGGCAGCTGCTGGATTCAAACCACGAACCACTGTAACAAGCGCGTATGCGCTACCACTGCGCCGTTACGGTCAACCAGGGAAACGGACTCCTTCATTCTGTGTGCTCGGGGCAGGCGGAGGGTTAGGGTTGAAAAGTGCCGAGTTTATCATCGCATGTCGCCGAATCATCGTTCGCGACGGCGGTTGCCAACGAACCTAACGTTGCGACAAGGCGCAAAGTCCTTCCTGCATCATCACTCTCTTGCCGGTGCCTATGCTGATGGGAATTTCCCCCATCTACAACTACTGTGCCAACAAACAAGGCAGGCTGTGCAGGCCGATGCGTAACAGCTTTTCCTCTAATCTAACCTTATTTGACTCGATTATGTGTAATGATTCCAACTGAAAATGGAAATTTCTAAGTAAATTGTGAGTACGCGTTTAATCGCGTCCCTTCAACTCGGTGAAAAAAGGATCGTTTTGGATCTTTTATGCCGTTGGTCCAGGTGGAATAATATAATTTAAGAGTCCTGTTTATGTTTCATGACCTATGAGTGTAGCGCTGCGGTTAGCGCGATCGACTCACATTTGGATTGTCACATCAGAACTCATGAGGGGTTCAATCGTTAAATGCCTCTTGGTGGTAAGTAAACAGTGGTCAAACTTTGGAGAGACTGGCCCCCCACCATTGGAATATGGAATGTTCACCGCTGGCATAAACCATCACACGAACTTTGGTCATCCTCACAGCGGCTTTTTGCTAGCTATAAAACAAAGACGGGTCGCTGCATCGCGCGCTTTCAAATTATCTTTTGTGGCTGTCTGGAACGCTGCTCTTTCCGATTTTAGGAAGCTATTGGAGCTATGCACTTTTAAATAATCAAGATTGACAAACTCATTTCTTGAACTGCTTTTTGTATTTAGTTTAACACGTCGGCTTTCGCGACCAATATTATCTATAATAGAGATTTTTGGGTTAGATCGCGTAAATATATAAATGTGTCGTTAAAACCCGCCACCACCCAACACAATTTGTCACTAGTACAGCACCGGTGTGCTGTACTAGTGACGAATTGGCACGTTCAGACGCTGTTTTTCCGACAGACCTGTTCTTCACCTGAGGATGGCTGCTTGCGTTGTGGCCGAAACGTCGTGAGAATTGTTTTATTATTATTTTATTATTTCCCTTCTACGTGACTTTAACGAAAGAACCAAGAAGATGGCACATTCTGTTTATGTGACAACCCTTACTAGTTGGCTGTGTCGGGTGGTGGCGGGTTTTAACGACACATTTATATATTTTTGTAAGTAGTTTGTTGTCCTTCCCCCGCACCTCCGATTACCACGGTTGGCTACGTATGGTGTGAAAGAAGTTCGACATACAGTACACAAAACGGACGTGAATGTTATCCCTCGCTCGTTTCAATATGGAGGTGCTTCGGCTTTGAGTTTTACTGGCACCTAGCAAAAGACCTTCCAAAAAAAATTGTGCGTTGCGTTTGTGAGATGTTAACTAAATCGCCTGCTCTTCAGGAGGTCGTGGGTTTTATCCTGACCCTGATGCCTGTATATTTGAAGTTTGCACGTTTTAAAATCCTTTATATTAGGTTCACTTGCTTGCTTGCGCGCTTACGACCGTGCAAATATTTCGGTCGTTTTTTAACCCACTTCCCGTGATCCAATCGAGCTGACATTTTGCACACAGACTCGTTGTGCATGACAATTTATTTTCGTGACATTTTTTTTCCAAAATGTTACACTTTTTAGGCATTTTTTATATTTAATTACCAATTGCTTAATGGTGGCAGGCAATCATCTGACCCATAGGTGGCAGCCATCTCAAGCCAGAGGACGAGAGGACTCTAGCCGCCACGCATATAAAGGGTTTATAGTGAAAAACTTTGTTTTTACGGGTTAATTTTTTTTTCCCCCAGGTCCTCCGGTTTATCCCTCCACATTTAGAATCAACATGCATTAAAGAGTATTTGACTGCTGTAAATTTCCACATGACAAGCCACTTCATTGAGCCTATAACGTGGGTGGCACATGGCCTACGAACTGGTCTGGGACCAACCTAGATCGACTTAGGCTTAAATGGGCATGAAACGAGCCATGTTAACATCAGCACTGGTGAGACAAAGGCAGCCAGGAGTGGTGCTAGCCATGCCTGCTCGCTCATAGAACGTTTTGCGGGTGCCGCGGTGGTAAGTTAACTCCCTCGTCCGGTATACAAGAGGTTGTGGGTTAAATCCCAACTCTGACGCCTGTATATTCGGAGTTTGCATGTTCTCCCCGTGGTCGCATGGATTTTTGTATCAGGGTCCTCCAGCTTTCCCCACCACATTAAGAATCAACGTGCGTTTAGAGTACTGTATTTGGCTGCTATTAATTTTCTACATGATAAGCCACTTCCTTGGGTTATCAGATGTGGCCAGGTCGCATCTGAAAAAAAGTCTGTATGGCTGAGTAGGCCTTACCTGGTGAAATAAAAATAGTTTCGTTTCGTTTTTAACAAGTGTAAAAACCTCAATCGTTTGTCCACCCACTTATCTTACAAGGACAATTAATGACACTCGCGGCTTGCGCGCAAACATTGTTCGTAGATTGTCACGAGCCTTGGGGGCTGTTGCTCATCTGCAGTGGGTGGTGGCCCCATGGCCACTGGTTGAAATTTCACGTTCTGAAATCTGCAAATACAATGGTGACAGTCATTACATCCACCGAGGTGGAGCGGCGCTCAAGGGCGTGACACTCAGTGACGATTTAAAATCCCAGTCGGAGTTTGACTCACCCCAGCATTTTCTTCACTCCAGGTCACCTTCATCGCTTATTGACAGCTTCTTTGAAGAATCAAGTGATTTTGTTTGTTTACTCGTGTGCAGGGGATGGGGGGGTGTACTTGTATGGGTGCCATGTTGGCGAGATATTGACTACCTCCCCGAGTATACAATCGGTCGTGGGTTTGATCCCAACCCTGACACCTGCTGTATATTTGGACTTTGCATGTCTCTCTCCCCATGGTTGCGTGGGTTTTCTCGGGCTCCTCCGGTTTTTCCCCTTCACATTGAGAATGAATGTGCTTTAGAGTATTTGGCTACTGCTATACATGTCCACGTGGTAAGCCACTTAGTTGAGTGATTATTTGTGGCCAGGTCGCTTCTGAATAAGTAATATTTAAAAAATACTATTTTAAAAACACGCTTTAATGAAATGTACCGTACGAGTCATGGGCAGAACTCCACGACTCCAGGAAGCTTGCCATAACGTAAGGGACCGTAGCCAATTACAGCCAACGTTAGTTGAGCGTGGACAATTAGACCCAAGGCGAAACATAACATGTAAAAAATATTGTTTTAAAATGTTTTAATTTTTTTTATGATAGAATATAGTATTGTCATCAGTAAGACAAGTTTGCAGTCGATACCACATTGGGAAGTGGGTTAAAATTGAGTTACAAGATTTGAGGATACAACAACAGACAGAGTGAGTTAAATAAAAGTGTGTACTAAAAAGAGCTCCATAGCTCCGTCGGCCTTACCTGGTAAAATTAAAATTGTTTAGTTTAATAGCTTAGTTTAGTGTGCGAGCCCTAGGGCTCATCTCCTGCGATCCCGGTGTTCTGGGTTTGATTCCTGGCGATGGATTACCTCGGCGGTGTATCATGCCTGAACCTGTCTTGAGCCTCACAGAGGTTGACTCAGATTCAAGTAAGTGTCTGGTGCAGTTCGTTAACAACAGAACTTGAGGAAGCAAAGGCGACTGACTGGGAGTGGTGCATGTCACACCATCCACCCACTCATGTAGCAGGATTTCGCTAACATGTGTGTGCACAGGAAATAGAAAAGGCTATGATCCACCCTACAGCCTTGTTGGGGCAAGTGCTGTTAGCGAGCGCCTATGAAGGCCGGTACGGCACACAAGACAGTGTGGGGTGGCCACCACTACACCCGGCCGCCTTTGTCTCCCCAGTGCTGATGTTTGCATACCGTACCAGATACTCGATTGAGGCCGAGTCGACTTGGAGGAGACCCAGGAGCAGTTCAAATATTCTTCACTGATATTGACGGTCGTGAGCAGGAATCGAACTCGGCCCGTCGGATTTGGAGCCCAGTTGGTTAACCGCGACACACACTCCCACTTCTATGTGTGCATAGGCATCCACATATGAACACCACCACTTAGTGGAGCATGCGGCTGTTGTTGTTTGTAAGCGTGTGTATTTTTGGGGACGCCCACTTGCCTCCTTTGTGCCGTCTAATCTCTCTTCCTCTTACCGTCCACCCTGGGGCAAGGGATTTCCTTGCATTTCCCTAAGTAAACCCTACGGCTCTTCTCCCCAGACTGATTACCTTTGACTGCAGGCACTCTTCTCTTCCTCCAACCAGAAAGGAATTCCCCAACAAAAAAGTAATATAATTAACACTGGGTCCAAAATACTCTTTAAGAAGGGTCCAGCCACACTGGCGTTTTCTTGCCTAAACCAGTTACACGGCATATTTTATTTATGGTTGCCGCAGTGGCGTGATGTTAACTACTTCGTCTGCTATACAGGATGTTGTGGGTTCGATCCCGACCCTGACGCCTGTATATTTGGAGTTTTTCATTCTCGAGTTTTGCCTCCACTTTTAGAAACATGCGTTTAGAGTATTTGGCTGCTGTACATTCCCAAATGATAAGCCACTTTGTTGGGCTATCATTTGTGATATCCATGTCACTTCTGAAATAGAGCTGTATAGCTCTGGGCCTTACCTGCTAAAAAAAAATAGTTAAATCGTCAAAAGTAAACCGGAGCACCCAGAGAAATCCATGCAGAACAGACGGAGATCGTACAAACTCGACACGGAAAGGGCGCCAGAGGAATCGGTCTCGGGCCTATCGTTTTACTTGACGTTTAATAAGTAACGTGAACTTATTTTGAGCCGGACACGGTGTCCCATCATTTTTTAAAGCGAGGGTCGGTGGGTCGGTGGGTTGGTGGGGAGTTTTTTTTTTGGTGAAAATCCCAAACCCGCTGAGCTTACCCAGCTGGTCAAAGAAGTGTGTCAGTACGGCGAAGCTGTGTCTCTGCGTGAACCCCATTGGTGCCATCTGCGCGGGGGGGGGGCTTCTTTGCGTGTAAGACGACTCGTTCCAAAGGGACTGCCGAACATTACAATTCAGGGACCCCTCCTGAAGAAAAAACAAGTCGTGATACCCCGGGCAAGACTTTCCTTGGTAATTCACACGATTAGAATTCTGCGTTTGATATTTTTAGAAAGTAATTAAATGTGACGACCGCGTTCGCGATAGTAATTATTATGATTGTGAAGGAAAGCCTCGGAGAGCGTGTCCCGAGATTGGGCAGAAAGGTCCTGCATTTGGATGTTTAAAAAGGGAAATGTGTTCTCGAGTTTCTTGGAATTAAATGGATGTTTTTTTATTGTGTTTAGTTTGTACATTGCAAATGAAGTTGAACATACATATATGTTCCGATGCGAGCCGTGAACAGGAATCTAATTTCGCTGAGTTTGTAACAAATGTGCAACCCAAAGTTCCCATGCAATTGGGCTGGTTTAGGCTTACAGATGACAACGCTTTGCTATTACTAGACTGCAGCTGCTTTTGTTGATCCTATGTTGACCCAGACTAATCGCATCGCCATTTACACCCGTTTCATTGTGTGAAAACACTTGGAAATTTTAGTTTTGGGGGGGAAGAGCCAAGCCTATTCAGTACATACTCTTTGGTTATTTCGGTAAAGTCACGTAGATAGAAAATTAATTAAATGGAATACGACGTTTCTATTGCAACACAAGCAGTCGTCATCAGGTAGAACTAAATTTGAGCGACAGAGAAACACACAACATAGACACACAGAGAGAGACGCACACACAGACACACAGACAGACACACAAGCAGAGAGAGGCAACACAGAGACACACAGAGAGAGACACAACATAGACACGCAGAGACCTAATGCCTCTGTGCCGTGGCCTTAAATAGAGAGAGAGGGGGGGGCAGAGAGAGAGGTGGGTCTGCTGGAGCAGAGAAATTAGCATGTCAATAAGAGAGCTGTGTGGAAATAGAAAGCCCCAGCAAGTCTGGTATTGAGAGAACAAACTTAGCACATTTTTGGAAATGTAATGTAAGGAAATGCAACGCAGAGAATCGTCTAACACAGTTAACGCATAGCCTGGTTGATCACGTTCTCCAAAGATTGCTAAATTAGAGCTGTGTGGAAATCCACCCTGCGGCGGCAGAGGGAGTAAAAGACCCAGCAAGCCCGGTAAATATTTAGAGATAGTTGTGTGGAAATCCACCCCGAAGCGGCCGGGGGAAGAGAAAGAGCGAATGGACCTAATGAGAGCCTGGTCAATTTTTAGAGAGAGAAATCGGCAGTTTAAGAAAACAAACTTGGCACGTATTGGTGGTTGGGATGCCGACGGGGCAAAAAGCGTTTGCACATTCACGAGTTGCCCTTCTTGTACTGGGTTGGGGTGCTTCAGTGAGAATCTTTATTTAGACTGCGGGAATCCGATGAGCTGTGGAGCTCTTTCTCACAGATGTCCAGTCGGGGCACGTTACAGGATTTCAACTTTAGTTGCAAAGTGTAACGTTTTAATTTAAACATGAATAGTAGATCAACCGGTACCTATTCAGAAACAATAATCTTGATAATCCTACTTCGTTTATTTAGAACTTCTTGTTGTGTTTAGTTTGTTGTCCTTCCCCCGCACCTTCGATTATCGCGGTTGGCTACGTACACTGCGAAATAACATACATACATCCTTGATTTCAGTAATCTAATTACGCTCAGCTATTTACCATCCATATGCGATACCCAGAGAACACACTGCGAGTGCAGATACGTACTTCTTTTGGAGTCCCAGGACTTATTTTCAGAAGGGGGAGCCCTGCATTGGCATGTGTAAACGTGCATACAGGTGAGCGGACCTGCTTGCTGTACTGTCTACTCGCAGCCGGGTTGGCACCCAATCGCCCACCCCTCGTGTGCCGGCCGTAATAGGTGCTCGCGAAGAGCACTTGCCCCAACAGTCTGTTAAGGCTACATGGGGGATCTTTGTCTTTGTGTGCGTGCTTATCCGGGGAGCGGTGGTGTAGTGGTCAGCGCGCCGCGCTATGAACCCGGCGACCCAAGTTCGATTCCCGCTCACGGCCAACACCGGTGACGATTATCTGAACCGGTACCCGGGCCTCCCCTAGGTCGACTCAGCCTCAAATGAGTACCTGGTGCTGTGTACAAACATCACCACTGGGAGAGACAAAGGCGGCCGGGCGTGGTGCTGGCCATCCCCTCGTGTGCCGTGCCAGCTTTCATAGGTGCTCGCTAACAGCACTTGCCCCAACAGTCTGTCAAGGCTACACGGGGATCTTTGTCTTTGTGTGCGCCACCACACCCGGCCTGCACATGAGGGTTGCTTCATCGCTGCCCTTTGGTTTCGTACCCCAAGGTGTGGGTACAGCCCTGGTTATGGGAACGTGACCGGTTTAAATTTTTTTGTGAATGGAAACTTTCGTCAAAGTCAGATGTGCATCTGTGTGCGTGGAGGGGGGAGTTGTGGCGCTGCGCTACGAACCCGGCGACGAAGGTCGATTATTTGAACCGGTTTTGGGCCTTCCGTAGGTCCATTCGGCCTCAAATGAGTACCTGGTGCGATGCGTAAATGTCACCATTGGGGAGACAAAGGCGGCCGGGCGTGGTGCTGGCCACCCACCCCCTCATGTGCCGTGCCGGCCTTCACAGGCGCTCGCTAACAGCACTTGCCCCAACAGTCTGTTAAGGCTGCACGGGGGATCTTTGTTGTGTAATGCGCCAGTGTCCGTCCGTCCGTCACGCTCCGGAAAATTGCCGCCCTTCCCAATGAACAACAACATCATCTTGCCCCAAAGAATTAGAAGAAGATGCAATCCAGTGGGGGGCTGAAATATTCTGGTAGTGTGACCCCGGTTTTATTGGTAGAATCATCTGGAAGATGAGTTCCCCTGCCCCCCCATTGATTTACATTTAAAGCCGATGTTTTAGGCATGACGTCATCGTTTCCTAACCCTCTGTGTCTATGTTGTGTCTCTCTCTGTGTGTCTCTGTGTTGTCTCTCTCTGCTTGTGTGTCTATGTTGTGTGTCTCTCTCTCTCTCTGTCTATGTTGTGTGTCTCTCTCTGTGTCTCTGTGTTGTCTCTCTCTGCTTGTGTGTCTGTCTGTGTGTCTATGTTGTGTGTCTGTGTTGTTCTCTGCTTGTGTGTCTCTCTGTGTGTCTCTGTGTCTGTTTTGTCTCTATCAAATTGAGTTTTACCTGATGACGGTTGCTTGTGTTGCAATCGAAACGTCGTACTCTATTATTTAATTTATTTTATTTCTACCTGACGTTACCCAAAGAACCAAAGAGCCACGCTCGTGGCTTTCGACGTAGTGACGTCACTTTGTAGGGCTGAACGGCGACGTGGTGATGTCACTTTAGGGCTGAACGGCGACGTGGTGACGTCACTTTTGTGAAACTGAACGGCGACGTGATGTCACTTTCTAGGTTTCTACGCCGACGTGGTGACGTCACTTTGTAGGGCTGAACGGCGACGTGGTGATGTCACTATAGGGCTGAACGGCGACGCGGTGACGTCACTTTGTCGAGCTGAACGGCGACGCGTTGACGTCATCAGCGGTGTAATGTCAACTCCGGCAATGCGTGCTGATGGCAACGTCACCGCGCACGTCTGCTCTGAGCTGCTTTTGGCGTTGTTCTCTGGTGTGACACTGGTGAGACGAGTCCCTCAAGAAGGCTGCCGTCTCTGGTGTAGGCCAATCAGTTTCAAAGACAATTCATCATATTCGATCAGAGCGTGTTTTGTTTGCATGTTCACCACAAGTGCGTGTGGTTAATGCAGACACGGTTCCTTGCGAAAAGCTTTCTCTATTTGGTGTTTGAACACCTTGATAACCTGTTTTATTGCCAGAAAGGGTAAAACCTATTCTTATAGTTTCATTCTCTGAGCTGTTTGCTATTGAGAGGCGGAAAGGTGCAATCGGCCCAGAATTGGACTGTTTCAATAAATGTCGCTGGGTAAGGATGATACAAAAGGCACATTTGATGATCGATGGATTAAAATAAAATGTTTTTGTCTATGTGGAGAGACGTACTCATGGCCATTCATTTATCAACATACGGGCAGATCCGTGTGTAGAAACCCCATGAAAATAATAGGGAGATATTATAGAGCAAACTTAATTCAAAGGTTCTGCATTGTCTTAAAAATTTATGTTGATTTTTTTTTCGCACCGTACGTAGCCAACCGTGCTAATCCGAGGTACGGGAAGATCTCGCAGAGAACGGCTTCACGACATCAAAGATTGGTGCCAGAAAGATGTGGCACTGCTCGAGCATATTGGCACAAGACGGAGGAAAGTGAAGACAAATCACGTGTGTAGTGGACACCTACCGCCTATCTGCCCATGGCTCGTGATGTTGATGATGATGCATCGTCTCCCACCAATCTAAATATAGTCTTTGAATCGTTTCGCGCTTTTTCGTTTCGAGATGGAAGTTTTCACCAGGATTCAATCACCTGCCGGGAAAGAATGGGTGATGCGAGTGGGACATTTGCAAAGGATCAGCTTCTTCCGTCGACTCGCGACCGCTCCGGATAATCTCAAGTGGCGATCAACCGCGGTCGAATCTGGTGGGGAAACGAAGAGCCGCGTGGCGATGCGATGTGTGTGAGAGGTGGGGGGGGGGCGGTAGCACTGTCAGTGTCCGATGCGAGTTGTTATAACGCCCGCACGGGGGATATTTGACAGGGTTTTTCTCCGCGGCCCACGCACACTCTCACTGGGGAGGCATCCCTACACTTGCGGCGACATTTAAACGTCGCTGCAGGCAGGAGGGGAGGAGAGGCTGGTGTTTAATCGCTGCTGTACCATCGCATTTCCGCCCCCCCCCCCCCCTTCGGCATTCTCCACCTCAGGTCATGGTGGTCCCTCGGACGTACAAAGACAAACTTCTCCCCGTATCGCCTTAGCAGACTGTTGGGGCAAGTGCTCTTAGCGAGTAGCAGCACCTGTGAAGGCCGGCACGGCACACAAGGGGCTTGGTTGGCCAGCACGGCCGCCTTTGTTTCCCCGGTGGCGATGTTTACACACAGCACCAGGTACTCATTCGAAGCCGAGTCGACCTACGGGAGGCCCTGAACCGGTTCAGATCATCGTCACCGGTATTGGCTGTGAGCGGAATTCGAACTGGGGTCGCCGGGTTCGTCGCGCAGTGCAATAGGTTTCCGCCTACACCAAGGCGCCGACGGAAAAGTTCATGGAAACTTACAATAGGTGCACAGGTGTACCTATGGTATATGAACCCGCAGTGTTGCACAGTATACTATCGGTAAAACTTTAGTGTTGTATACCTATAGCACACCCATTGCATACAACACTGTTGGTATGTCCAGAGACATGCCGAGGGTTCGGTGAATCGGGGCAATCGCCCCGGGCCCCGTGCTTTGGGGGGCCCCGCGTTTCAGCGTCATGATGTCAGATGCAAAATTTTCCCAGGTCAGGCCCACTGAGCTATATATAGCGTTTCTTCAGAAGCGACGAGGCCAAAAATGATAGCTCAGCGAAGTGGCTTATCAAGTGGAAATTTAAAGCAGCAGCCAAATATGCTTAAACGCATGTGTCTGAATGTGGAGGGGAAATACCGGAGGACCCGGAGAAAAATCCACGCGACCACGGGGAGAGAAACACGCAAACTCCAAATATACTGCAGGCGTCAGGGTCGGGATCGAACCCACAACCTCCTGTATACTCGGCGAGGTAGTTAACATCTCTTAGCCACCGTGATAACGAGAGAGATGCGATCTCCAAATATACAAGCGTCGGGGTCGAGATCGAACCCACAACCTCCTGTATACCCGGCGAGGTAGTTAACATCTCCTAGCCACCGTGATAACGAGAGATGCAAACTCCAAATATACAGCAGGCATCAGGGTCGAGATCAAACCCACAACCTCCTGTAGACCCGGCGAGGTAGTTAACATCTAGCCACCGCGACTTCGGGAGGCCCCACACAGTGTGATTTGCCCCGTGCTCCGTACCTCCCTATCGACGGCTGTGGTTTTATACCTCGAGTACATCACTAACCCCAGCGTTGTATGTTATGGATATCCCTATGTTCTCTAGATTAGTCATATACTATCGGTGCTATGGCTATGCCTATCGTTGTATACTCAACTATGTGTTGTATACTATAGGTAGTTACATGTATGATATATAGGAATACTGTACCTATGCAGAATCAGAATATTTATTTATCTTGGAGAAATACGATGAACTATGAAGCTCTTTCACAGATCTCCAGTCAGGGGGTGGGTCAGCAAGTTAAAAACCCAACGAACCGCCATTTGCCACCAAGTGGCGGGGACATCACCATGGCGCCTGTGCCAGGCTAGGTGCACTTTAAGGCCACGTGAAGTGTCGAAACGCCCGCTGGCAGGAGGTCGCGGCACGGACCCAGGCACCACGGGCCGACTGACTGAGAAGGCGACACCTACTGCAACGTCTCGCCCTCCTTTTGCGAGGGGAATTATAATACAATACAATTTGGCCTTAATGTAATACTCACGTATTTACAACGCTTGTTTACCCCATGCCCTGCCGAGGTTTTGCGGTAGGGGGATATTGATTTGTTACGTATAATCAAACTGAGTAATTAGCAGCGTCATGTTTTAACTTTGTAAAAAAAAACGTGGAATCTGACGCCACCCCGGTACACGATGTCCTGGCTCTTGCAAAATTACATAATGGGGGGTCGGTGGTGGCCACGGTGAAGCAGACGGACTCGTGTTCTTAGCTTTACAAACCCCGCGGTCATAGCCTAAGTACTGTATCCTTAAAACTCAAATAAGTAACAAAACACCGCATTCAATGCCTGAAAACTCCGATGTTTGTGTGCAGTCAAGGATATGAACCCCTTACGATTTAATTGCTGAAATAAATCAAAGCGACAGCATAATTTGATATTTTCTCATCAAACGATGGGCTGGCAATACAAGGAATGATGTTCACTGATGATGAGGATTGTATATTGTTAAAAGTGTTTAGAACGACATTTAAAGTGATTTCGAGTTTGGGGCTTACTGCCCGATGAGCGAATCTTTCAAAATGATGGTTATTAATTTTTGTGCCCTCCCCAAAGGAAACTTTTTCTTGTTTCAACGGTTTTACTTAACTTGATTCCTCTGTTTGTCTGGGTCGAATCTTGTAATCAAAATATCGTCCACTTCCCGTTGTCCAATCAATTCCACATTTTGCACACCTACTCAGATCCGATGACAATGCATGCCTGTATCAAAATCGGCATCAATTAATTAATTCGCTACTTTAAAGCAATGTACATTTTGTATGGACGCATTATTATTTATATATATTTGTGTGTAGGTCAAAAACGCTGCGGTCTCTAAACTGTGGAATCGTCTCGCATAAAACGCAGGCGCCATTGACGAACTTCTCGAAGACCGTGAGTTTAAACGAACTTGTTAATTAAACCGTTGTTTAAAAAAAACTTTTTCAACGAGTTTATTTGGATTTTTCTCATTGCTTATTCAGGCGTGACGTTTGAAACGTCGCCATCGTGCGATTACTTCGTGCATAAAACCCCGCAGCTCGTTTCACGTTTCTTTCTCTGTCACGCATTTGCTGTTTATGTCGCTCCCACAGGGCTTCTGGTCGTAGTTTACCAATCGTCAACATCCTTTTTCCCCCCCTTTGTACAGTAATTGAATGTTGGGTTACGCCTTTTTTTTGTGTGGCCTTTCGTGGTCCCAAGTGCTAATTTCTGGTTTTCGAACAATCACTCGTTTACCGATTTATTTTTTTACTCGCATTATTTTAATGACTTTACCGTCTTCGGTGTTATTCTATCTTTGTTCGGTCGGGATATGTTTTTAAATCCTCTTTCACATCTTTGTTTTTTCTCATCGTGCTCTTTGTGGTCTCGGGGAAGCGGCGTTCCCCGTTCCTTGCTCCACTGTGCCGCCACCACTTCTGAAAAAGAATCAAATAGCTCAGTGGGCTTTATCTGCTAAGCTAATACATTTTTTAAAAGTGATTTTTTTTTTTACCTTTCCTAATGCCTTGCACTCGTATTACGTTTTTATATTGTTTGTTTTAGTAAAGTTCTGATCCCGTGCCGCTACTGGAAATCTGTGAAAAAGAGCTTTATCGCGCATCGGATTCCTCGAGTATAAAATGAAGGTTCTGATTCTGATAGTCGTGCATAGGCATTACAGTGCTCGTTATTTCGTTGTTTGTGGTTGTTGATGCTCTTTCATCATTTGACTTCTGAGGATTTGAAACTTCTGCTTTAGAAGAGGTCTAAATTCCCCCCCCCCTCTCCGACCCAGCTCTGTCAAGTTAACTGCCTTTATATTCATGGTTCTTTCGGTAAAGTTACGTAACTTTGCCGAAAGAACCAAGAATATGAATCCCTGCAGTCACGAAAGCTTTAAATCAAAATGTAACTGCCTTTATTTAACATGAATGCTTTTGCGACCCATTTTATTCACAATAAAGGCAAAATCGCTCAATGAAGCCGGTTGTAATTGCCAGTGAAGTGTCGTACTCAAATTGTAAATGTTGTGGGTTTATTCTCCAACACACCAGTGTGCTGACGTAGTAACTAAAATGGGTACGTTTTGGTTACGTGACAAATCTTACTGATTAGCGGTGTTGCGTGGTGGTGAGGTAACTACGCATTTATATTTACGCAATCTAACCCCCCAAAAAATCCTTTATTATGATGAACTGCCTCCTTCGTTAATGTCAAGCTACTTATTCATATGGTGGCCACGGACACACTCAGGCTCGGTGACCTTTGAACCCCATACGGTGAGGAGGGTCCCTCCAGTGACTTTAAACACTCAAGTCACAACATTCTCAGTGACAGGTAGGGGCTCCTCCACCACTCCCTCCCGTCAGGGTCGTCGTACTCATTTTATCGACCATAAGAAGGGATGAATGGCCCAGTCCTATACCCTTGGCTGAGATGTGAATAAATTATATGAGTGGAATAACACTTTTTAAAATTGTACTCGCATCACTTCCCTAAACAACACTATTTCCTTCAATATGTAAATTACAATAACTTTAAAAGGCATTGATTATACCAATAGGGTTTTTCCCCTTTTTTCTGGCAACAAAACTGACACCTTTTGCAAGGAATCATGTCTACATTAACCGCAATACTTGCAGTGAAATGCAAACAAAAACACAATACTCTGGTAATTTATGCATTGTCTTTGAAACTGATTGGTCCACACCAGAGACAGCTTTCTTTGGAGCCTCGTCTCATATGGTGTTCGACCAGATGACGCCAAAAGGCGGGGAAAAACCCTATTGGTATATTTTGGTACTGGCAAAGGAGGTCCCATGATGTAAGGCATTGATTATCGCGTGTTTTCTCATGTTCAACCCTTGCCCGTGTGGGGTGTGCCACCTCTTGCCGTGGCCATGCAGCTGTGTGGTTACTACCTCGGTTGAACCACAGTTCCTCGATGATCTTGTCAAGGAGCGCGTGAAACCAACGCACGAACTCCGGCCATCCTTGCAGCGGCGGCTTCTGGCTAGTGGTCGGACACAGGCGGTGGTCACCGGATCGCGTGCTCTCAGATGCGCTTATGTGGTCGTCTGGAACGCTCTTCCTTCCAATATTTGGAAGCTACTGGAGCTATTTATTTTTAAATCGCGATTGAATTTTTTTACAAATCAGAACTGCTTGTTGTGATTAGTGTGTCCTTCCCCAGCACCTCCGATTACCACGGTTGTTTATGTACGGTGTGAAAGAAGTTCAAAATACATACAAATACATGACAAACTACTAAATAATGTTTATTTTACCAGGTAAGGCGCACTAAGCTATATAGCTTTTTTTCAGAAGAAACCTGGCCACAAATGATAGCTCAACGAAGTGGCTTATCACATGTGGAGTTGAAATATTTTCAATTCCTCACGTGATAGATGCTATTTGGTTTTTGTTCATATGCCGTTTGTCGTGCTCCTGTCATGCTGAGTGGAGTGGTGGTGCAGCGGTTAGCGTGCTGCGCTTCAAACCCGGTGACTCGATCGATTACCGCGCACGGCTACCAACACTGGTGGTGATTAACTGAATCGGTCCTGGGCATCCTCTAGGTCGACTAAGCCTCAAACCTAGTGTGGTGTGTAAACATCGCCGCTAGGGAGACAGGCGGCGGGCGTGGTGCTTGCCTTGTGTGCCATTCCGGCCTTCATCGGTGCTACTCGCAAACAGCACTTGCCCAAAAAGTCTGAAGGCTACACGGGGGATCTTTGTCTTTTTGTCTACCAAGTGAGACTACCCTGGCCTCTTGGAGTTCGCCTGCTTACACAAAATGAACTCGTAACGAGAAGCTTGCAGGCCGAGTTGCAGTGAAATCTATTTTTTTTTATTGTTCAATACAAATCATATTTTTGCAATTGGATTTAAGGGGCATTTGTAAAAAAAAATTGTGAGATTGATGACAACGACTCGAAGTAGAGTACCATATAATCGTAAAAATAACCATTTCAACGTTTTTAAAAAACTCAACCCATTGGCTATGAAATGAAACAAATATTTGATATTGAAATATTGAATTGAACCGACACCCTGGGCGAATAGCTCTGAACATCGTGAAGAGAGGGTGGGTGACAGGGAGGTGATGGGGAGGGGAGAGGTGTGGGTGATGGGGGTGATGGGCAGAGGGGGGGTGAGGGGCAGAGGGGCAGAGGCGGGGTGAGGGGGAGGGGGTAGGTGATGGGGGTGATGGGCTGGGGGGGAGGGTGATGGGCAGGGGGTGGGTGATG
>CM025629.2:8438181-8471441 GCA_014621495.2 Entosphenus tridentatus
GTGTGCTGTGTTGTGTGTGTTGTGTGTGCTGTGTTGTGTTGTGTGGTGTGCTGTGTTGTGTGTGTTGTGTGTGCTGTGTTGTGTGTGCTGTGTTGTGTGTGTTGTGTGTGCTGTGTTGTGTGTGGTGTGTTGTGCTGTGTGTTGTGTTGTGTTGTGTGTTGTGGTGTGGTGTGTGTGTTGTGTGGTTTGTGTGTTGTGTGTGCTGTGTTGTGTGTGCTGTGTTGTGTGTTCTGTGTTGTGTGGTGTGTGTTGTGTTGTTTGCTGTGTTGTGTGTGTTGTGTGTGTGTGTTGTGTGTTTTGTGTTGTGTGCTGTCGTCAGAGATGTAGTCCGTCACGTGCTGCTGTACATAATTATGCACTAAACTCTACGTCATGGTGTTATACTGTCATAATGTGTTACATTGCATTACGCTATGTAACACAATTTTTGGTTCCTGGGTAGTAAGTGCTATTTCCTAATTGCTTATGCCTAAAAAGTATAGCAAATGGCTATTATTCCCCACGAACTTTGCTTTTGTGACCAGGAGAGTGATATTTTGAAATTGACCTATTTTCAATGTGAAAACGGGCGAATCTGTGTCTTTTCGTTCACATAAAGTCATAAAAAAACAACACGTGAATCAAAATTAACATGTATTTATTCTAAAGTAATACAAAGATGACTACAAAAGATTTAGAAGTGAGTAGTTTTTCGAGATTTACGATTATACTGTAAATCACTTTAACGAATCAGCCCCCAAATGTAGTTTCCCATCATGTTCTCGTTATCCTGCCCTTGGTAGCGGCGTTCAAAGTCCAGTATATCCTGGTGGAAGCGCTCGCCTTGCTCCTCCGAGTATGCTTCCATGTTCTCCTTGAATTTATCAAGATGAGCATCAAGGATATGGACTTTGAGGGACATCCTACAGCCCCATTGTGCCGTAGTTCTTCACCAGAGTCTCAACCAGCTCCACGTAGTTTTTGACCTTGTGATTGCTCAGGAAGCCACGAACCACTGCGACAAAGCTGTCCCAAGCCACTTTCTCCTTACTAGTGAGCTTCTTGCGGAATTCATTGCACTCCAGGATCTTCTTTATCTGTGGTCCGACGAAGACACCGGCTTTGACCTTTGCCTCAGACAGCTTAGGGAAGAAGTCTTGAAGGTACTTGAAGGCTGCCGACTCCTTATCTACAGCTCTGACAAATTGTTTCATAAGGCCCAATTTGATGTGCAGTGGTGGCATCAGCACCTTCCGGGGGTCCACCAGTGGCTCCCACTTGACGTTGTTCCTCCCCACAGAGAACTCGGTCCGTTGTGGCCAGTCCTGCCTGTGGTAGTGCACCTTGGTGTTCCTGCTGTCCCAAAGGCAAAGATAGCAGGGAAACGTGGTAAAACTGCCTTGGAGACCCATCAGGAATGCCACCATTTTGAAATATCCGATGACCTCCCAGCCGTACTCATCATACTTCAAGGCATCCAGCAAGGTCTTGATGCTGTTGTAATCCTCTTTGAGGTGCACCGAGTGAGCCAGGGGAAGAGACGGATACTTGTTACCATTATGGAGCAGCACGGCTTTGAGGCTCCTGGTGAGTTGTCAATTCAGCGGCGCCACTCATTCCGGTTACAGACGATTCCGATTGCCTCGAACAGACTGGTCACATTGTAGCAGAAGCAGAGCCCATCTTGACGGGTGAAGAAGCTGCTAAAAGGTTGGTGACGCTTCCTCTGATCTGCGACTTGCACACTTTCATCCAACAAGTTCCACTGCTTGAGCCTCGACGTCAAAAGCTCGGCATTGGACTTGGTGAGACCAAGATCTCTGATCAAGTCGTTGAGGTCTTTCTGGTTGGGGTAGTATGGGTTTCTCTCCTCAGCTCCACCTCTGAAATTGTCATCTGAATCTACAACGTCTTGCTCGCTCTCTGACTTGCTGCTCTCTTCTAAAGACGGCTGCTCTCTCTCTCCGGAGGAGTGGGTACGGGGAGCTCATGGCAGTGTGGCACTGGAGCGATGGATGAAGGAAGATCCGGATACGTGATAGCAGGTGCATTCTTGCCAGTCCGACGTTTGGAAGGGTCCACCATGCAGAAGTAGCAGTTGCTTGAGTGGTCAGTGGGTTCCTGCCAAATTGTTGGGATCGCAAACTTCATGGCTCTCTTTTCCCCTTTGTACCATCCTACAAAAATTACATTTATTTCACCCATGACTAATGTGTAAGAGATTCTCGCAAAATTTTTCAAATATATATTTTTTCAATCACGTAAAAAATTGTAAACCATTTTTTAATTAAAAACTTTAACAATTTTTGTAATTTTATAACATGAAATTCCGAGCAACAATTGTACATATTACCTTCCACATTGCTCGCAGGTGAAATGAGCTGCCCAGGGTTTGTCTTGATCCCCGACAGGCATGCCGAAATATGCCTTGTAGGCCTCACACATCTTAGCAGATGCTTCCACAGAGTACTTTTTAAATCCTTTATATTAAGTTCACTTGCTTGCGCGCTTACGACAGTGCAAATCTTTCGGTTGCCTTTTAACCCACTTCCCGTGATCCAATCGAGCTGACATTTTGCACACAGACCCGTTGTGCGTGACAATTTATTTTCGCGAAAAAATTTTCCAAAATTTTACACTTTTTAGGAAAAAATAAATTATATTTAATTACAAATTGCTTAATGGTGGCAGGCAATCATCTGACCCATAGGTGGAAGCCATCTCAAGCCAGAGGACGAGAGGACTCCAGCCGCCACGCATATAAAGGATTTATAGTGAAAAACTTTATTTTTACGGGTTAATTTTTTCGCTCTTGTCTTGATAAATTGACCGCAGACATAGCAAAACGCGTCTGCCGGATGCTTGCAGCCTCTTGATGCCATCTCAGAAAAATGCAGATACGTATCCACTTAGGCAGCTGGAACTAAACTGAACTGGTGGGCTTAAGGCCCCTGTATTTATACTACTATTTATATTACTGGAAAGTTCTAGAATGTTCTAGAAATAACTACAAGTTTACTCAGCACTGAATCTATCTGGAATGTTCTGGAAAATAGGTAAATTTCAAAATATCACTGTCCTGGTCACAAAAGCAAAGTTTGTAGGGAACTATAGCCATTTCTGTACTTATGACGCATAAGCAATTAGGAAATAACACTACCCAAGAACAAACTAAATACAAATTTGTTACACAGTATTATCATTAGACATCGCCGTTGATGTTAACGTATATGTGAAAGCACGATTGTCCCTTGCGTTAGTGTGTACCGCGGTACAATACAGTAATGCAGTACAGTACTGTGATAACTACATATTTGTGTTTATAACACCGATTCTAATGTGTTTTGTTAGAGTTCATACTGTGCTACCCTTAAAGTTCATACTATAACATTCGTGTCCAAACCGTGTACTAATAGTGGCGTTGCAATAGAGTACACCGCATGTGTTATTACTGTCGTAATGTACCACACTATATAGTAGAATAACCGTACTACAGTTCTACCTACACTGTCAAATCTACAATAATAATACGCTGCACTGTGTGCTGTAATTCCAATGCCGTTCTGTAATAAACATTGTTAAAGCACATTCACATTAGTTCACGCATAAGCCCAGTACGAGATGCATACCTGTCAACCCCTTATCAGTGCCTACCTTATCACAGACCAATTCAGACCTTACTGGCCACCCCGTGCCCCTTATACATCTCAACGTTCACCCTACAAAGTCACATCACAAGGGAGAAACACAAACAAATAGACAGTCACCACCACTGCACTCACCACTAGTACACTCACCACCACTACACTCACAACTCCATACCTGTCAACCCCTTATCAGTGCCTAACTTATTACAGACCAATTTAGACCTTATTGGTCACCTCGTGCCCCTTATAAATCTCAACGTTCATCCCACAATGTCCCATCACAAGGGAAAACCACAAATAGACAATTGCTCGTAATGAAACGGCTGTACGCCGTATGGACCTGAAAACCCAATTTCCCTGTACAAGAATACGGGGTAAAGCGTACGGGTTGACAGATGTGTATATGTTATTACATTTACCTTCGCAAATCACTCAATTGCACCTTCATTTGCATTGAAATACAACTATTCTACGGGCCACTAAGAAACCAAATCTGCAATACACGGTCAACAGGAAAATCCATTTTGCTGTGCTGTGCTTCTATGCTTCTGCGTCCACCCCCCCTATTTCACAAACCAGCACTAGTCCTCGTGAAGTATGGTCAAATAACCCCCGTGATATATGCCGACTAGCTCGTCGTGGCAAGGGGCTCATCCAGCACTGGATTTAGAAAAAAGTCTTTGCACGAGAGTTCGCGTTTCTGTATTGGATTACAGTGTTCAGGCATGTGCAGAATAAAGTGTGAATTGTTAAACATCGCTGTGCCATGTCACTGAGATTTACACGCTTTACAAGGCTGTATTGCGGTATATTGTAACACTTTTATGCAATGTGTAATATATGAAAGTACTGAACTGTATTACTGTACTGGACGTACGTGAGCAAAAAATTGCTTTATAGCTTATCGGATTCCTCCACTATGCATACGTATTCTGATTCTGCACCACATTATTACAGCACTATACGATACAGCATAATGCGATTGCGTTTCGTGTATAGATGCGAGAACACGGCACGACACTGGAGAACCAGTTGGGTATGTTTGTGTGACAGGGGGCAACTCAGTCGTGGAGGCAAAAGGAGATGAGGATGTTCTTGAGCCTGGACTTTCATTGGGGGCAGGGAGAGTTCCAGACATTGCGAGCAGCATAGGAGAATCGGTGACCTCCCATTAAGCGAAGGTGAACTGGGGGCTATGTGGTATTTGTATTTTACCAGGTAAGGCCTGCTGAGCTGTGTAGCTCTCTTTCAGAAGCGACCTGGCCACAAATGATTGCTCAACGAAGTGTCTTATCACGTGGACACTTACAGCAGCCAAATGCTCCAAACGCGTGATGCTGATTCTAAATGTGGAGGGAAAAACCGGGGAGAGAGACACGCAAACTCCAAATATACAGCAACAGGCGTCAGTGTTGGGATCGAACCCACGACCTCCTGTATACCAGGCGAGGTAGTTAACATCTCCTAGCCACCGTGATGATGATGAGAGAGAGAGACACGCAAACTCAAAATATACAGCAACAGGCGTCAGTGTCGGGATCGAACCCACGACCTCCTGAATACCAGGCGAGGTAGTTAACATCTCCTAGCCACCGCAGCGCCCTATTATGCTTTATGATTGCTGTGCTGTGTTAGCCTGTTGTGACCTCATATGAGCATGTATGCAGGGGTGTGTTGCATACAGCGTATATATAACACATTTCATCAGACTGAGGCTACCTGTGCCTGCAGTTACAGGGTAAGAAAATCTATGTAAAGCACTCTTTACTCTCAACCCGTAAAGCCATAACCTCGCAATGCTAACAACGAAACCCAAACTAAAACCTCTAACCCCCGAACCTGGCCCCTAAACCCTAAGCCCAAATCCCAACCCCATAACCCTAGCCCAGGGGTCGGGAACCTTTTTGACTGGGAGAGCCATAAGAGCCAAATATTTCTAAATATATTTCATTGAGAGCCAAATAGTATTTTTAACGTATAATAAATTAAATGTCTTACTTTTAATGCGACTTCTGGTGCTGCATGGTTTTGCTGATGGCCTTGTAGTCTGGTTCATACGTGGTGAGGTTGAGCTTCATGCAGGCGTGACCCGTGAAATTTATCTTCAAAACTAATTTCTGTTTACTTTAAAATGACACAGTATTATTAAGAAATATCACAAGTATTTTAAAATCAGTTCCAAACTGATTTTTTTTTATTCTTTCAACTCAAAATTGTCTGGGAGCCATATGCCGTCACTGGAAGAGCCATATATGGCTCGCGAGCCATAGGTTCCCGACCGCTGCCCTAGCCCATAACTCTACCCATAAAACCTAACCCCAAATACCAAAACATAACCGATAACCACATGCCCTCAACTCTTACTCATAACCCTAAAACCTACCCTAATCTTAAACCCTTAAGCCTAACCTCTAAATCATAATTACCGATTCTGTATCCTGACTCGGATCCAAATACCGTCTTTCGTTAAACCAAAAACCCACGGAGCCTCTGATTAAACTCATTTCTTTAAGAACTAGTTTTTGTGTTGAGGCAGTTGCCCTCCCCCAGCACCTTCGATTAGCAAGATTGGCTACGTACGGTGCGAAAGAAGTTTCCACATACAATGGACGAAAACGTGATCTACTATTGTATTCTAACAATATATATTTGTGGACAGCAGTCACTGTTGTTATGATCTCCTCGACAAATGTGTGAGTGCGTTATGCAGCCGTTGCTGTATGGTGCTAATGTGTGTTGTGCACAATTTGCAGGACACATGCGATGCTAATGCGTGACACTGTCAGCGCTGCACATAATTGTAATGCAGTGCACACATGAATGACTTATCCACAGTGCTTCTTGTTGGGCACACACACACACACACTGTGGCAGGGTAGCATGTGCGTGAATCATTGCGTTTGTCATTGTACGTGAACTGCATGTGAAGTGTGATTGCTCCGCGCCTGTGTGTGTGTGTGTGCGTGCAGGCTTGCAGAGCACATGTGTGTGTGTGTGTTACTGGTTGTTTATGTGCAGCCAATGCAGCATGTGTGTGTGTGTTATTTTCAAACAGTGCAGTATTGTGTGCACGCTGATGATTATCTAGCCTGTGTGTGTGTGCATTGCACATTGGTACACCGTGCTGTAATGTATGTACGGTGAACTTATTTCGCACATCGTACGTAATCACCGTTTTTGGGTTATATTGCGTTATTTATAAACGTGTCGTAACCCTCCACCACCCGACACGGCCAATCAGCAAAAAAGTGTCACGTTGACAAAAGACAAATAGTTCACTACTTTAGCCCACCGGTGTGTTGAAGCGTGAAACCACTATTTTTTTTTAGTATAAATAACGCGATCTAACCCAAAAACGTTGATTATGAATAATATTGGTCGCGAAAGCCTACCAACCGTGCTAATTCGAGATGCGGGTGAAGGACAACACGCTGAATGCAACAAATGTTTTCAACTGCACTGTGACTATATGTATGCACCTGGGACATTCACCCGGAATGTGCCTGATCCCATTCAGATCACGAAAGCTAAGCAGGGATTTTAGGCCTGGATCGTGCTTGCATTGGTCACCTGCTGTGCATAACGAGGTGTGACACATCACAGGGCCACATAGTAGGCACTGCATCTCAATTCATAGTTGTACTGCACCACTACGCCGTACTCCCGAGTGTATGCTGCCCGCCTTCACTAACCTCTACTGACTAGCGTGGTGAAGTATGGTCAAATGTATCCCCATGTCCCGCATTGCCTGGTGAATGTCCTCAACCAGCAGGGGATTACGTGTGCATTGTGCTTCCAGAAAGCCAGGAGATGGCAGAACAGCAATAGATTCCTTAATCTATTTGTATGGAGCTTAGAATATTGTCCTGTGAATGCATATCAGTTTTTCTTCCTGGACATCTGTGAAAACAGAGATTTATAGCTCATCAGATTCCTCCAGTTTCAATAAATATTCAGATTTCCATGCACTCTGATTTCCTCCCAGATGCTAAACATTAATGGAATCGACAAGTAAAAACATTCCAATGGAAGAACCCCCATTGACTCGGTGAACCTTTCATTTGTAAATGCTGGTCACGACTGTATAGTATCATTGTACTCCTTTATAAACACACACTCATACTGCGGCGTCTCTGTCGTGTTATTGATTGTGCCATATACACAGTCCAAACAGTGTGATATTTCTCATGGTGCGTTCACAGTGCCATTAACAAACGCAACGACAGACGTGTACCGCATTCGTGTTAACTCCCACGTGCATGCGGCACGTGCATGCGGCATTGCTGTGCAAACTCATCATCATCATGAGCCATCGTTTTTGTGTCCACTGCTGGATGAAAGTCACCGCACACCGTCAACATTCCTCACGGTCCTGCAATTCACACGATCCCTCTCGATAAAGGCTAATCGCAACGAGTGGGTAGCGCCATGGCCTTGACGAAGCTTGCTTATTGTATTATGATTTCTGTCACCACCGTCTCTAAATGTATTGTAGAGAGCAGCCCGTTCTATGGGCAAAGCCTATATGTGTCACAACGATCCCCTCCCTGAACCTCGCCTGACACCAGATACCTAGTGGGGAGTGTTTCGTGTCAATATCAGGTTACAGTGGTGAGTGTCAAGCTGATTTGTGTCAGGTGAGGTTCAGATGAAGCGCCATGTCACGGTTTCCATAGGACGTGCTGCTTGTCGTCTTTGCGGTGTTGTGTACTCTCTATGTGCAAAAATATACAGTACAGTACTTTAAACTAAACACATTTTGTATTCTACCAGGTAAGGCTCACTGAGCTAAATAGGCCTTTTTTTAAAAGCGACCTCGCCACAAATGATAGCTCAACAAAGTGGCTTATCATCATGTGGAAATTTATAGCAGCCAAGCACTCATGAACGCGTGTTCATTCTAAATGTGGTGGGAAAAACCGGAGGACCCGGAGAAAAATCCACGCCACCATGGGGAGAGAGTTACGCAAACTCCAGATATACAGGTGTCAGAGTCGGGATCGAAACCACGATCTCCCGCATACCAGGCGAGGAAGTTAACATCTCGCTACTGTTGTGCCCCAAATCTTAATTGTTTTTTTGTTCAAATAGTATCGGATGCCGACCATCGACTTTCCACTACAATGTGGCAGTTACCAGTGTAGTTCATGGCCACTGCCATGAACATGTGGAATTTCCAGCACTGCTTTCGGCCCATCCGTGGAGATGGGATGAGATGAGTCCCGTTATTCTTTGCTCATTTGAGCATGAAGACACTTTGGCTTTTAACGTGAAATGCGTAACAAGACAAGGCAACCCTCGAGACACATTAACACAAACACGCAGTGCATTTTGGGAATACGATGCAGCTATTTGTATCTTAAACTGGGAGTTTAATTTGAGCTTGTTTTTCAAATTCCATTGGACCACGTGGTTACAGTTTGCAGAGTGTTGGAAGAAGATGCCCAGTGTCTGGAAGGGGACCTGAAGTGCTCCCTGGCCTGTCTGGCGTCTCCGGTGTCTGGGGGAGAGGCAGGGGGCAGCAGTCCGACTTCTTCCCGTCTCTCTGAGCTTCCTACAAAGTGCAACATCTCCATCGAGATCATGAATACCTCCCTCAGCACGTGTTTCCCCTTCTGGCTCCTCTGAAGGGGATAATTTATAAAAAAAAATAACTCAACAAGGTCAATGCCTTAAAATAAGAAAAACGTAATTAGTAATGTTTTGGGTAATGGCCCTTCTTCAGAGCACATTAATAGCAGCCAAACTTTTCAATACAGGACCTTCCTGAGAATAGTATTGAGACTTAGTGAGGCTTTCCTCGGTAAATAGCATTATTATTATTTTGATACCATTGTCACGAACACCATTCACATAAACATTACCAATAATGCAAAAAAAATTCCATTAATAATGCCTACACCGTAAATACCAATACCATCAACACCACCAAAATCATCAACATTCATAATGCCAACAACACCAAAAACAACACTCGTACCACTTGAGATGTGGTCACATTTAGATGTTTGTACTATGTTGAACCTCTTTTGCACCGTACGAAGCCAACCCTGCTAATCGGAGGTGCGGGGGAAGGACGGTAAACATCTATGTAAAAAAATTGTTTCAACACCATCTCCAACAAGACCACCATTGTCATCATCATCTCCGCTGACACCATCAACATCACCACTTCCACGAACACCTCAAATACCAACCTCGCCAACACTAACGGCATGGGCCCATCACTTTCACAGCAAACAGGGTTCACTTGTGGCATCCTTGAGAATGTAAGAGAGGTTCCTTGAGAGGATGTGTTAATTGTTTATCGAGATATATGATGGTGACGAGACTGTAAGAGTCGTACTTCTGTACCTCCGCTTAGAATTTGGCAGAAGGAAGGAAGCGATGGCGTTGACATTTATATTGTTTATAACGCAATACTCATTCACTTTACTGTGGAAAATAACAAATACACAAGCAATACACTTCCCCTACGTATCTGCCCCTCCACTTACAAAAAAAACTATAATTTTCTCCACATTCCATCAGCCATACAGTCTTCTGGGAATGCATAACCTCAGCAGCTTTGCTTGACAAACTCTGGGCCAGTTTTCGACACAGTGTCTCATTAGCAGAGTCAAGCTTGCTTCAAGCAATGCTGGTCAACTGCCAGATGTTTATGGGCAAGAAACCTCAGTTTTTTTTTATATGGGCCCTAGTTGGACAAAAATATGATATAACACTACACAACACGCTGTGTAGAATGTAAGTAGCAGCATAAATACGGTGACGATACAGCTCGCCCATATATATATTTGTTGTTACGCATCATAATAAAAATCAAAAGCATCTAATTCTGTACGGTATTTTAGAGTTAGTACAGCTTGCTACTCGGGCTCAGAAAACGAGGAAGATTTTGCGGTGGCGTTTGTAAGTGTGATGCCCCCCCCCTCCACCAACCCCCCTACCTCCCACTCTCATGAGAATGTGTCATCCTCATCGCAAGCGTTCATAATTTATGCTCTGCCCGTCAGCCCCCACACAATGTGTGTTGGGTAAAAGACACGAGCGGCCGTGTGGCACTGTAATATTTGCCCCCGCCGGATGCAGAATAACATCAAAGAAATAATCGATGCATTTGATGCTCAAACAAGCAGAACTGGGGTGGTGGTGGTGGTGCTCATTTCCAATGTTGGCAGCCCTGGAAATTCCATATTCCCATGGCAGGGAGCAGCCTACATACATTACTACTGCATGGAGCAAAAGCCATAGACCACGGAGTGGTGACACGTATTCTATCTACCCTGGAGGGATAACGATCTTACGTGTGGCTGATGACGACGATATGCAGATTCAGCTGGTCAGGCCAGATAACCGCATCGGGAATAGTGGAGTTTATCGCTACGATGTGTCCTTCCTATTTGTGGATCAGTCATTGCGTCATTATATACTTTGCACACTACTACACATTTTCCATTTGGGCATCAGGTATCCGCATCTGCTGCTGCCGTGGTTTGTGCAGCGGATGCCGTTTATGGCGGACCATGAGCTTCGTGGGAGATCAAACCCAGGGTCTTCTGCGTTGAGTCTTACGGATAATGATGGGCCAGGCTGACCCGAAAATGTAATCGCAACTCAACTGTGAGATGAACGCTGTATCCAGAGTGCCACTTGGAAATACTAAATATATATTGGTTCAGCTTTTTGGCAATCCACTGCTGGATGAGGGCCTCCCCATGCCATGCGGGTTGCAGAGGCTGATTGGCTGTACTTCACCACGCCGGTCAGCACGGGTTGGTGTAGGTGGGGAGGCAGTGCTCACGTTTGCAGCCCTACTCAGCAGTGATATTCGTCATGGCCTGGAATTGAAATCGGGTCGCTGGGTTCATAGCAAAGGGCGCTAACCACCGTGTCACCATTTCACTCTGGCTGTACGTGTATGTTCGTGTGTGTGTGTATACTGGTGTTTATGTCATTGAGAGGAAAGGTTTATTGAGATATTTGACCCGTATCCTTGCTTTACTCTGAAGTGAAATCTGTTATAAGTGTATCTAAAGTTTATGTACGTATACATCTACTTACTTTTGTCAGAACCACTGCTGGATGAGGGCCTACCCACGCTGTGTGGATAGTTGGTGGTCACATGTTGATGAAAAAATGTATTAATAATATTGGTCGCGAAAGCCTACGTGTTAAACCGAAAACATATATGCATGTTTTTTCCGCAAGTACGTGTGGTTAATGCAGACTTGATACCTCGCAAAGGGGTTCTCTTTGGTGTTTGATCATCTTAACACCTGTTTTACTGCCAGAAAGGGTAAAACATATTCTTATTTTTTCATCATTTTGATACTGGTAAAAAGCTCCCATAGACAGGGTATATGTTTTTACAGATGCTATTCGCATGATTTTGCATTTCTTACATGGCTATTTACATCACATTGTAAAGTGGATGTGTTTGTAATATTTGTGTTTGTATGCAGACCTCCACGCCCACAGCACCTCCTACTCCCACTGCTACACAGTTAGTGACCTAATACTACCTTGACAAATGTCTCATTGGACCTACAATGACCTTTCCGGGGCTTACAGGACCGTAAAATTGGTTGGTTGACCTTGGGGATTTTTTAGTTTCAATCCACTCGTATACAGTACGCTGCAGTATGCGGAGTCGCACTGAGAAGATTGACAAAGGAACACACACGGATCAAGGAAGCATCGTAAAGACAATTAAGCAAATTCACTACGCTTGGAAAAGAGCGAGCACTAGGCCCACCGCCGTAGAGATGGAGTCATGAGATCAGTTCACGTGCAGGAGTGAAGGTTCAGTTCAGTTTCATGTATTAGGTACGGCCCTGTGAGCCATTCAGCTCTTGAATCGGGTGCAACCGCAAAAAAACAAAAACATGAACAAGAAAACATCTTCAAGTGAATATGCGCAAACAGAAAAATCAAAGCTAGGAGAGGGCCCTCATCCAGCAGTAAATAGACAATGATCTATGACGGTGGCATGGGGTTCCTTCTGAATACTCTTTGTTTGCTTTACAGATTGTTGCCGAGGGCTCTTGCTCACATCGTTGGGCAACCCAGCAGCAGTTAATGCAACGGGTCTGGCTCTGTCGAGACTCAGAAAGTTGAACCGATTTAAAATGTGTTTGTTGCTTCACACATTTCCACGTACAGTGCTGCCTTCCCTTGGACCATCTATAACTTGCACACTCAGAAATGAAATGAGCTTCAACTCGATATGGGACGCAGCCGCGAAACGCTTGAGCACCCACGTCAGTGGCCGGGTGTCTCTTTAACGCGCGTGCGATGTAAATCTGCCCACCAAAGAAATGTCACTTGTTGATCCCCTTCATGGGATCAGCAAGTCACATTTTGACGGGGAAACATTGGGCCACAAGGCCAAAAAATTCATTTCATGTTGCACTTTGTTGACCCCCTTTACTACACGGCAAATAATTGGTCACATTGTATCGCCGGACACTCGTGGCAAACCTGCTGAGCTTTTACTGGATAACGAGGGATTCATATTATGGTATTTTTAGGGTTACAAACGCTCTCTATGATTAATGTGGAATTAACATTCTCCAACGATTACACGTCAAAGCCCGTAACATCGCCCCCCCCGTTCACGGGCGGGAGATGCACACAGGCACACCCACACAGCATGTGCGTGTGCATTTGAAACGTGAGAAGGTCTTTAATACATTTTTTTTGGTGAACGTTAAATTTAGCCACCCGGTGTATGTGTGTGCGCGTGTTTTAAATGACGTTGCTTGGGAATGATGCTGCCTGGCCATGAGGCGTGGCCCTGCTGAGGTTTCTATCCCCTTCAGTGACGCACGTTGTGCGAACTACAGCCGGAGCCGTCTGATTATTTCAGTAATCGATAATTGGGGGGACGGGGGGACGGGGAAATCCACATTCCCTGTTTTCTCACATGTGCCGCTGGACGGGAGGTGACGAGCAGGGTGTGGTGATGTCGTCAGCATCATTTATTAATACGAATACAAATATAGATTCGTTTGAAATAGCGTCGTTCGTGGAAAATGCATCTCACAATCGCTGAGGAACCACAGGCAAGATGGAAAGTTGCTCTTCAGTTTTCAGTATAAGGATGTTTTCAACCAATTAGTGTATATACAGAATCGGAATCTTCAGAGATACATGTGGGGGAAGAACCGGAGCACCTGGAGAAAACCAATGCGGGTAAAAACACTATCCCATAAGAAGGGACAGATGATATTAGTCCACAGCTTTCTGTACTGCCTTATGCTGGCAAGCCAGGGTCTGGCCCCTCGATGCTGTCATGCTGGCCGTGGCTCGTGAGGTCTTCCTGCCTTCAGGAGGCGGCTGTGGTGGCAGCCGCCACCTTGATCCGCAGTGGCTATGAGATGTTAACTGTCTCGCCTGGTATGCAGGAGGTCGTGGGTTTGATCGCGACCTGGCGCCGGTTGTATATTTTGAGTTTGCGTGTTTTCCCCACGGTCGTGTGGATCTTTCTCCGGTCCCTCCGGTTTTCCCCTCCACATTTGGAAACATGCTGCTATAAATTAATTGGGATATAATTTGTGGCCAGCTCGTCTCTGAAAAAGAGCTATACAGCTCAGTGGGCCCTACCTGGTAAAATAAAACATAGTTTAATAGTTTAGTTTAAAGTCGCCCAAGTGATCAACCACAACTAAATCGACCCGAATCGACTCATCCCAGCTTACAGGGTAAAGGTTCGATTCCAGTTAAGAGCCACACGGTATTATTCTTAGGTTTTTTTTCGGTAAAGTCACGTAGGTAAAAAATTAAAATGAATAAAAGTTAAATAAAATAAAAATCACGACGTTTTGGAGGCAACACAAGCCTCCGTCATCAGGTGGAACCGTCACAGCTATCGTGCTTTTATTAATTTTAATTTTTTACCTACGTGACTTTACCGAAAAAAACCCTAAGAATATGAATCCTTGCAGTGACGTGTGGCTTCAAATCTAGAAGCCACACGGTAGTTTCTGTGGGGGCTCTTTCGCTAATCCGGCACTGAGGCAGGGCACTTGGCTCTCACTCAGAATCACGCGAGGTTTAAATCCGATCGGGGGAAACCCAGCCCATCATCGAAACAAGTGCCGCTTGGTGGAGATTCAGCGGTGGCTGTGCTGTCAATATCTGGATGACCTCGATAAGCAGGTGAGAGCGATAAAGAGAATGTGGAAATTCTGTGTGTGGCTCTGGGCTTGCCAGTGTGGCTTAGCGGCTCTGATGCATCTCTGATGAGAAGTCAAGCGAAGGCAAAGTCAAATAACAGCGGAGCCTCAGGTAACTGGAATAATGTGAGTGGAAGAGCCCTGCTCTGGCCAGCGGAAAGGTCCAGCCAGCCGCCATTTCAACAGCAGCGACCATGGATATATGAATGTGTGTAGTGTACGTGTGTGTTCTGTACATGCCAAGCCATAGCAAATACCGAGTGTGTGTGTGTGTGGGTGCTGTGGGGATGTGGTAGCGTAGCGGTTAGCGCACCACACTACGAATCCAGCGACCCAAGTTCGATTCTCGCTCACGGCCAACATTACTGAATGTTATCTTAACTGGTCTTGGGCCCTCCTCTAGGTGGACTCGGCCTCAAACGAGTACCTGGTGCGGTGTGTAAACATCGCCACTGGGAAGACGAAAGCGGCATGGTGTGGTGCTGGCCACCCACCCCCTCGTGTGCTATGCTGGCCTTCATAGGTGCTCACTAACAGCACTTGCTCATACAGTCTGTTAAAGCTATACAGGGGATCTTTGTGTGTTCTGTATAGACCAGCGTGTGTGTGTGTGCTGTCAGCTATACAGTATGCAGAATCTGGCTAGCCGAGGTTTCCCTGTGTCTCCATAGAAAGTGGGCTCTCTGCTGCGTGGTGGACATTAAAGAATTAGTGATATCATAGATCACTAAGAATTAGCCCATTCTAGCCTCTTGTGTTCCAAGGTTGTATCTTAAAAACTAAGATTTCCATCACTGGTCATTTTTTGACAATGGAACACTTCATAAAATGTAACCTACCCTTTCTACTCTCAAAGTCACACTTTGCCAGAGCAGTAATCAGTATCAGTGGATTCTCACCTGATTACAGATACGATACAAAGCAACCACACACAGGTCACCACAAAGATTAAAAAACGGCGGGCAGACTCTTACCCGCACCCCGCAGTCAGGTCGCGGAAAACCTCCCATTTCACACGAATAGATTTTTTGTTCCCTATTAAAGTTAATCAGAATTCCCCAAACAAATATGGGCTGCAATCGGCAAATCCCTGTAATCTGCGCGCTATCGGTGCTTCACGACTGTCTCCCGCGATCCGCTGGCACGCTGCCGTTGGATTTAGAACACTTCGTGGACCGCAAAAAAACAACTCACGACCTGTAAACGTTTGTGGGGTCAACCCAGAGCTGCAGAGCGTAGCTGCAGGGAAACGTGGAGGTAATGTTTTTATTAATTTTTGCATTTTTTTCTTGTTTTTATGCTTTTCATCAGCACAGACTAGCTGTCGCTGCTTTGATTTGTTTAGTAGAAATAATTTATCGTTTTTTTTAGGGCTTGGATATGAACGATTAGAACGGTTGGCTATGTACGGCGCGAAAGAAGTTCAACTGTACGTACATGCAAGCAAAAAGAATCGTTGAACAAAGCTAGAGCCCTCATATGGCAGACTTGGGTCTCGGATATCCTCCTTTTTGCGGACTAATCTCTCGTCTCTTTCCTCCCACAATCGGCGGTACCGCAATCGGCGCGAACGTCGTTCCTGTGGATTGTTTTGGTGAAACCTCCACGGTGCGCCGCGGGATTATCCTCCCCTATCAATGCGGATTATGAGACCTCTGCTTTATATGGGTATGAGGAGTCACCGGGATGCGCTGAAGCTAATCCTGTTAGTCGCGTTTATCCATATAAGCGTCTGCATTATCCGTGGGGTAACTGCATTCGGTTCGAGAATGCATTTTCATGGATAGGCATGGAGAAACTAGAAAACTAGAAAGAAAGAAAAATATTTTACCAGGTAAGGCCCACTGAGCTACCTGGCCACAAAAGACAACTCAATAAACTGGGTTACCGAAATGTGGAGGGAAAAACTGGAGGACCCGGAGAAAGAAATTGACTCGACGATGGGGAGAGTGACATGCACACTCCACATATACAGCAGCAGCAGCAGGCTTCAGCAGTCGGGATCGAACCCACGACCTCCTGCATACCAGACGAGGGTGGATCACATCTCCTAGCCACCGTGGCGCCCCGTACATGATTTGCTAATGGTGTTCCCTGCACGAGGAGAACTTCACTGGAACATTGACATCTTGGGCAAGTGCTGATTGCACACATGTTATTCGGTTACTGTGACGCGATTGTTTATTGACGATTTGCCCAAATGTCCAGCACTGTGACTCTCTTGCTAGTTGCCGGGCGGCCTCATGGGGCTGTTCTGCACTGATCATTCCCATTAAATCTGAAGCTGGCGCGCATTTGCCAGCTTGCTCTAACGTTTAAAGTCAAAGCGATTTCCCTTTTACATAAGCGCTGTGTTGGCGGTGCTCATTTCCCGTTTACAGCTCTGCACCAGTGGTGGAATTTCTACATTGCTACAACAGGGACGAGTCTATCCGCGGCACACACAAAAGCACTATTTACGTCTCCACAAAGTGGTATTCATTTTTTCTTTTACTATTGATCTCGAAGAGATGATTGGACGAGTCACAACCCCCCCGCTCAAAATTGGAACTCGCAGCCTTGCGATCGGGAGCCGCTCACGCGACAGCTGAACCAGCTGGCCGGCTCTTTTTTTAAAGTCCGTCGGTTCTGCTTTTGAACACCAGTGACCGGGTCCGGCTTCAGTGTAAACACTCGGTTCGGCAACGCACGTGGCATCATCCGCTCTCCAAACAATTCTCCACAGCCAGAAAAAATGTTTAACCTTAATCTTGTAAACTCGCCGACGGGTTGTTAAGGCCCTTTCTGCCATACTAGGAAGAGGCAGAAGCTGATTTATCGCTTGTGCCAAGTCGACCGTGGAAAACGTTCATAAACCCAGCTGGCTCGTACGCTTTGGGTTGCCCTCTAAATGTGTCCATGTTGCCGTAATTCTGTTGCACCACCGGCATTTACCTAGCAGTGGATCGATCATGGCTGATGATGATCATAATGATGACAAACAGGCAATATTTATGGCATGTGCATATTGTCGGAATACTGTTTATATTTTTAATTAACTATTCTATTATCGCGTATCATGGCAATATGTTCAGGAGATAAATGCCAGTGTCGAGATCTGTTAGCCACGAGAGGGCTTCAGGAAACTATTAAACTAATTAAAATTAAATAAATATTAAAATCAATACAATTCAAGGTAAGGCCCAACTTAGCTATATAGCTCTTTTTTAGTTCAGAAGCGACCTGGCCACAAATGATATTTCAAACAAAGTGGCTTATCATGTGGACAATTATAGCAGCCAAATACTCTAAATGGATGTTTCTAAATGTGGAGGGAAAAGCCGGAGGACCCGAAGACGAATCCACACGACCACGGGGAGAACATGCAAACTCCAAATATACAGGTGTCAGGGTCAGCGTCAGGATGGAACCCACGACCTCCTGTATACCAGGCAAGGTAGTTAACATTACTCCTTGGTTCTTTCGGTAAAGTCACGTGACTTTACCGAAAAAACCAAAGAGTAATTCCTGCAGCCACGAAAGCTTTGAATCTAGTTTGAACATCTGTTATAGTTTTTCCATTCCTCCGTTGAAGGAGCCGCAGACAACAGCGGTTTAACTAAACGTTCCGAAGTTTCGGGTTGCTTGGCCACAATTCCACGACTGTGGCTTGTCTTTCGTTTTCCACATACGAGGGAGATTGCTGACGATTTACCATCATCAACAGTGGATCATCAGCGCAAGAAAATGGGAATACAAATCAGTCAAGGCAGGGGTCGCACAATCCCAATCCTGAAGAGTCACATTGCTCCCCGGTCTTCGTTACAACCAAGCTCTCAATTAGTAAATTGAACCCATATTTTTATTATTAGTTTCACTCTTTTAAGCTGTTCTCCATAGAACCCGCAGCATTGTTGCGGATATCGCGAATTGGAGTTGGTCACAACTGACTTAAGGTGTTTTTAAGGAACCGTTCACAGTGGAGACGTACTGCATGGGAGGGGCGGTATAAATAATGATGATGATAATGGCGCATTGTTGCATTGTGATATCGTGCAAGGTGGTGGTGGTGGTGACGGCGGCTTGGGGACATCCAGCAGTGGATTGGCAGACTGATTATCATAACAGCAATGATGATGGAGATGATGACAATCTCTCAGCTCATTGCAGATCTAGCCACCCGGCCAGCTTCATGATGTGCCTCATCTTACTGATGATTTTGGCCAATTACCAGTTACAACACACCTTGTAACTGGTAGCAGCACTAACAAACAAAACCGACAAATTACTTAACTGGGATTACTCATTGCTGTGCGTTATTTGTTTTGCTATTGTTACGTTGGTGACCCAGGTTACTCATGCAAATGAGACTCGTCCTGGTCTCTTGAATGCTCACGTGGTTTAACAAAATCAATTTAAAAACAATGGGTTTTTTTTACCAGGTAAAGGCCCAATGAGCTATGTAACTTTTTTTCAGAAGCGACCTGGCTATCATAAACGATAGCTCAACGAAGTGGCTTATCACGTAGAAATTTATAGCAGCGGCCATATACTCTAAACGCGTGATGTTGTTTCTAAATGTGGAGGGAAAAACCGGAGGACCCGGAGAAAAATCCACGCGACCACGTGGAGAGAGACATGGAAACTCCAAATATGCAGGCGTCAGGGTCGGGATGAAACCCACGACCTCCTGCATACCATGCGAGGTAGTTAACACACCACTTGATCGATTCCTCTTCGTGCCTCACCCCCCCCACCCCTCAATGTACGCAGTGAGGGGCAGTCGACCGGGCAAGACGGTGCACATGTCGGAGGCGGAGGTGCGGGCGCTGTGCATCAAGTCTCGCGAGATCTTCCTCTCGCAGCCCATTCTGCTCGAGCTGGAAGCGCCGCTCAAGATATGCGGTGAGTTCCACGCCGGGCCAGGGGCACCAACAGCCGTGACAACTTTGTTTCTCACCGGCAGACGGGTAGCAAGCCAGGCCCTGCTGCAGCTGCCAGCTGATGGTGAACCGTGTTGGTGGGTGCCACGGTGGTGAGACGTTAACTGCCTCGCCTGGTGGACGGGAGCTGCTGTGTTTTACAAACAAGAAGCGCACGCCCACATAGACAAAGATCCACCGTGTAGCCTTTTTTCAGACGCTTGGGGCGAGTGCTGTTAGCGAGCACCTATGAAGGCCGACATGGCACACGAGGGTGTGGGTTGCAAGCACCACACCCGACCGCCTTTGTCTCTCCACTGGCGATGTTTACACACCTCACCAGGTAGTCATGAGGATGTCGACCTCGAGGAGGCCCAGGACCGGTTCAGATAATTATCCGTCACTGGCGGCCGTGGGCGGGAATCGAACTCGGGTCGCCGGATTCGCAGCGCAGCGCACTAACCACTCCACCACCACTCCCCACACACACACAGCCACGTGGCGCGCTTCGACTTTTGAACGCACGCCCGTACGTACGTGCTGCGCTCGCTTGTGCAGGCGACATCCACGGGCAGTACTACGACCTCCTGCGCCTGTTCGAGTACGGCGGATTCCCTCCCGAGAGCAACTACCTCTTCCTGGGCGACTACGTGGACCGTGGCAAGCAGTCGCTGGAGACCATCTGCCTGCTACTCGCCTACAAGATCAAGTACCCCGAGAACTTCTTCCTGCTGCGCGGGAACCACGAGTGTGCGAGCATCAACCGCATCTACGGCTTCTACGACGAGTGTGAGCGGTCGCGTGCGTGCGCGCGCACGTGCGTGCGTGTGTCCACGTGTGTGTGTGCGAGCTCCTCCGGCAGGCAAGGCTGCGTTGGCTGGGTCATGTAGCCCGCATGCCCAGCCACTGCATGCCTAAACAGCTTTTGTTCGGCCGGATCGAGAGGGCTAAACGGGCGCGGCACGGGCTAGAGAAGAGATGGAGTGATGTGGTACAGGAGGACGTGGAGCTGAGTGGACTTGCCGATGACTGGTACCAGCGGTGTCAAGATCGGCCTCTGTGGAGGAGGCTCGTGAAGGACGCTACTGGGCAGTTGGAGGCAGTCGCGGCGATTGTTGTTGTGCATGTGTAGGTCTGTCCCGAAGTATCAAGCTTATTTTGTTTAACCGGGTGAGGACACAGCAGAGTCTCCTTTGCAAGTGAGCTGGATCACCGAAATGACAATAGGATAAAAACAATGACGTAAAAATTACATTAAAACGGGCAGTAAATGAAGCAAATAGAATTCGGAGCAAAATCAACAGTTTGCAACAAAACAAAACGGTGGACATACTTGATCAATATAGAAGAGCATCGATTATCCAGCTGCTTTGGGGGAAGGGGGCGCTGGATTTTCAAAAATGCCAGATAATCACTTCATCATCATTATTTTAAATAGATTGTGTTTGCACATTGTTATGTTGAAGGTGTTGTGTATGTGTTCTTTTTCGCGTTTCAAATTTGTTTACGATCTGAAATTGGCATAAATAAACATAGAAATAGACAAAAATAAATATCATACTTTCAAAAAGTTACTGTATTTATTGTACCGTACTTACCACTCCAATCTCGAAGACTCCGCATGGGGTGATGTATGTAAGTGCATTATTTTCATTGATTAAGTCGTATGTAGTGTATAATGCACTATATATACTATTTCACATTGAAATCGAGCTTGATTTGAAGCTTTCGTGACTACAGGAATCGATACTTTTTAATTCTTTCTGTAAAGTCGCGTAGGTAGAAATAAAATAAAATAAATCAAGCTTACCTACTTTTTTTGTCATGCACACAGTACCGATCGCCGGACTGGTCACAGCATTTGGATGCGGTTTTGCCGTTTTCACCGGATCGGCCTGGAACCGCCAAATTGGCCTGGGACCGCCGGATAATATTGGAAGCCGGATAATCGACGATCGACTCTGTTTAATAAAGTAACATTTTGGTATCAAGAATTGCCTCTTGCAGATTAATGGAAAAAAAAGATGAATGATAAAATTAAGTTACATAAACATCAATATATGTTTAGCTGTGGTGATTGCACTTGCTTGTAATGTGTGTGTGTGTGTGCTTGTGTGTATTGATGCGCGGGGAGCGGTAGTGTAGTGGTTAACGCGCTGCACAGGGAACCCAGAGACCCAAGTTTGATTCCTGTTCACTGCCAACACTAGTGACGATTATCTAAACCTGTCCTGGGCCTCCCCAAGGTCGACTCAGCTTAAAGTGAGTACCTGGTGCGAAAACGTCGCCACTGGGGAGACAAAGGTGACCTGGCATGGTGTTGACCACCCACCCCCTCGTGTGCCGTTCCAGCCTTCACAGGTGCTTGCTAACAACACTTTTCCCAAAAGTCTGTTCAGACTATATGGGGGACCTTTGGATGTGTTCTTGTGTCTGTGTTTGCTTGTGTGTGTGTTTGCTTGTATGTGTCTTTGCTGTTGAGTGTGTCTGTATGTTTTTGTGTGTGTCAATGTGTCTGTGTATTCGTTTGTGTGCGTGAGTGTGTATGTGCATGGGGAGCGGTCCTGGCCCTCCCTTAGGCTGACACAGCCTCAAATGAGTAACCGGTGATGTGTGTAAAAATCGTCACTCGAGAAACAAAGGCGGCTGGGTGTGGTGCTGGGCACCCATCCCCTCGCTTGCTGTGCCAGCCTTCATCGGTGCTCGCTAATCAGAATTTGTCCCAAAAGTCTCTTCAGGCTATACAGGGGATCTTGTCTCCGGGAAGCGGTAGTGTAGTGGTTAGCGCTAAGAATCCAGCGGAGTTTTATTCCCGCTCACGGCCAACATCAGTGGGAAATATCTAAACCAGTCATGGACCTTCCCCTAGGTTTACTAAGCCTTAAATGAGTAAATAGTGGTGTCAATATCAACTTTGCAGAGAGAAAGGCAGCCAGGTGTGGTCCTGGCAACACCTCACTCTCATGTACCATACCCGCATGAATAGGTGTTTGCTGACAGCAAATCCCCCTGCATTCTGTGAGTCTAAATGGGGGATCTTTGTGTGTGTGTGTGTATATATAGTGGCGAGCTGTGTACATTGACGTAATACGCGAGCGTGGTGGGCGTGAGCTCACGCGCATCGCTTTTGCAGGTTCTGGCCTTGTAATCCCTCTGCTTTTTTTGTTGAAACCACCTACCCCTCCCTACCCCTCCCTTCCCTCCACCGCCTCCCCCCCTTCCCTCGCCACCACCACCACCACCACCAACAGGCAAGCGCCGTTTTAACATCAAGCTCTGGAAGACGTTCACGGACTGCTTCAACTGCCTGCCTATCGCTGCCATCATTGACGAAAAGATTTTCTGCTGCCATGGCGGTGAGTCCCTGCACTGCGCCATCGCGGTCGCACGGGGTGTGTCGGGGGTCGGAGAGGTCGCTGTGGTCCACATCGCACCTCGCCCGTCGCTTCCTTCACTCTGCTAGATCACACGCAACTGTTGTAAGTGAACATCGGACCTCCAGTATCCGCTTTCCAGCCTCCTCACCACTGACTGCGGTGAGGAGCGCCGCGGTGGCTAGGCGATGTTAACTACCTCGCCTGGTATGCAGGAGATCGTGGGTTCGATCACGGACCCGACGCCTGCTGCTGTATATTTGGAGTTTGCATGTGTCTATCTCTCTCCCCGTGGTCGCGTAGATATTTCTCCGGGTCCTCCGGTTTCTTCTGTCCACATTTAGAATGAACAACACGTGTTCAGAGTATGAGCAACACGTGTTTAGAGAGTATTTGGCTGCTATAAATTTCCACACGGTAAGCCACTTCTTTGAGCTATCATTTGTAAAAAAAAATTTATAGATTTTGGTAGACTGGTGGTGATGGTTATACATTCAACAGGTCCTTCAACAGCCCCCTCTTAAAGTTTATGTATGCAGAGCTGGTGTAAGGTCTTCTCATTAACTTAGTCAAGTCAAGTAAAATGTATTTTTTTCTTAAACACGTGGAGCCTTTCTGACACAAATCTTCCAGTCAAAGTGCCATCACATCAATACCCATAAGCATAGACATTTCTGTACAGCGAGAGAGAAAGCCAATATACTATTTACAGCTGTTTATAAGATAACAATGAAGGCATGTTGTGGATGTGAGTTATTTATTGTATGCAAGTGTAAAGAGATGTGTTTTGAGTTGTGACTTGATGGAGTGGATTATGCTGATATTCACATCCTTCACAGACTGCTCTTACACCATCTCAGTGTCATCCTTTATGAAGTTGAATTCACAGCACGGGTGTCAATGCTCGACCTCCAGAAGCATGTTTACAGCCGTGTGCGTGATGAACCAGTAACACACATCGCATGAAGAAACCGCCTTGTATAAACTAAAACTAAAGTAATTTTTATCTTGATTTTAAGCTTTCGTGACAGTTAAGGCCCACTGAGCTATGCAGCTCTTTTTCAGAAGTGACCTTGGTGCAAATGGTAGCTCAGCAAAGTGGCTTATCATGCTGAAATTTACAGCAGCCGAATGCTCTAAACGCATGCTACTAAATGTGGAGGGAAAAACTGGAATGCCCGGAGAAAAATCCACGCGACCACGGGGAGAGCATGCAAATTCCAAATATGCAGGTGATAGGACCGAACCCACATGGCCTCCTGTAAACATTTACTTTTAGTGGCACCAGTAAGATTAATGTTTAAGGCCTCCACTTGGTACTGCCAGCCCTGACATGTACAGGTACAGCCTCTTGTCAATCCACTGCTGGATGAGGAGCTCACCACACCAAGCAGGCCATGGGTGTTATTTAACCATCCTTCACTGTGCTGGTCAGTGCAGGTTTGGTGAAGGTGGAGAGCATATAAGTACAGTGCAACAATGGATTTTGCTGTACTGCGCTTGGCTGCCCACAATGCAGCCCCACAGTCTCCGATGACGAACTGTGCGTGACGGTCACCCATCCAAGCACTAACCAGGCTCAAACTCTGCTTAGCTTCTGAGATGTGACAGGATCGGGTGCATACTGGGTGATTTTGTTAACCGTAATCCATCCATAATTGTCTTAAGCGGCCCAAGAGTTAGTATGTTAACTGATTGCTACTTTCTTTGACCATGAGCTCAAGTCCGTGTTTGCGTGTGGGCGCTCCGGCCCGGGTTTTGCTGAGATTATTTACATTATTTTACTGCTATGAATGTACACGTGATAATCCACTTTGTCGAGCTATCATTTCTGGCCATGTCGCTTCTGAAAAACAAGTTAATACCTCAGTGTGCTTTGCCTGGTAGGATGGGGATGGTTTTGTTTTTGGGTGATTTTTTTATTGCCTTTTCTGTACTTTGCACGACTGTTGTGTTGTTTGTTGTTGTTGCGTTCTTACCCCATGCACCTACTGAACACCTGTGAAAAAGAGCTTTATAGCTCATCGGATTCCTCGAGTATAAATCAATATTCTGATTCCGCTGCATGCAGGCCTCTCACCGGACCTGCAGTCAATGGAGCAGATCCGCCGCATCATGAGACCCACGGATGTCCCCGACACAGGTAACCGCCACTCACCGCCACTCACCGCCACCACGTGACCCAGCACTATTGTTGAGAACCCAGGTTAAGTTCCTGGTCCACGCTCTTTATCATCATCATCATCATCTTTGCCGTCGTAGTCATCCGACAGTGTGTGGGTATGGATCTCTCATTAGTCCACTAGGTCTAAAGCTGAGCATCTGCCGTTGCAGATGTGTGAATGCCGGTGTTAAAGAGGGATTATTGATGTTGTGTACAAGGATGACGTGGATGGATTAAAGGTACAAGACAGGTATTGCGGATGCGGAGTGAGACCACAACGACAAGTGGTGGAGGAAAGTTTGCTATGCAACTCCGTACGTGCTTGGCCAGATTATTATTTTGTATCAGAACACCTCCTTGTGTCACATCTACTCTGGTGTATCACACTCGGGTGTGCCAATAGTTGGTGTTACCAGTCAATGCCACGTGGGAATTGTGGCACACGATGTGGTGCCACTAGGAGGTGAGATGAGCATGTGCGACACTAGGAGATAACACGGAAGTGTGTGATACAGAGACGTGTGCCATTAGAAGGTGACACGAGGAGGTGCAAATCAGATGCGTGGCACGAGAAGATGTGACACTGGGAGGTGACGCTGGGAGGTGACGCTGGGAGGTGACGCTGGGAGGTGATGCTGGGAGGTGACACTGGGAGGTGACACTGACACTGGGAGGTGACACTGGGAGGTGACACTGACACTGGGAGTTGTCACTGGGAGGTGACACTGGGAGGTGACGCTGGGAGGTGACACTGACACTGGGAGGTGACACTGGGAGGTGACGCTGGGAGGTGACACTGACACTGGGAGGTGACGCTGGGAGGTGACGCTGGGAGGTGACACTGACACTGGGAGTTGTGCTAGAGGAGGGGGTCTGTGTGTTGAGACTGCGAGAGCCGCCCGGTACGTTTACGTAAACCGCAGCAACTCGAACCGCACAACGCGCCAATCTGGCCACGTAATTATGGGGCAATTACATACACTGAAGGCTTTTTTTACGACTTGCGTCATTTTTAATTTTAGTATTTAATTTATTTCCCTTTTTTTTTGGTTCATGCTACTAAATTGATATTTTATATATTTATTTTAACGTATAAATAGTTCCTGGAGAGGAATGTCGTATCGATTTACCCCGGCGTATCTCTTCGCAGAACGAGACGTGTTAACACAACGGGTTGCTACCGCTGCGATCATCGCTTAATAAGTCAAGATTTTACTTCCTGCTCAAATGAGCATTGAGACGGTGCTCACCTTCCCGTTTAAAACCACGAACCAGTGGTGGAAATTCCACATTCCTATGGTAGGGGTGACCGTAGTGCCGTCTGGAATCAGAATATTTATAACCGGAGCAATCCGATGTTGCAAGAACAAACAAACAATACAAAAAACACGATAGGAGTGCAAAGTATAGGAAAAGGTAAACGAATCGCTTTAAAAATTCGAATAAAAATTAACTATTTTTATCTGTCTCGGTCACCGGTTTCTCGGCTCTCCCGGTGACTCGCCGTTTTTGTCTCGAGTGTCCGCCTGCGCCGTCACGTCTCCGAATCCAGCTCTCGTGCCCCAGGGTTCCCATCCACAACGCACTCCCTCCAAATAAAGCTGCCCGTACAAGGCTGGCCGGCCGCTGTAAACAGACGCTGTGGAACTCTGCGGAAGCCCGTCACCTTCCAAAACGCTCTTTAGTTCACGTGTCGTCAAGAATTAGATCGCAACCCGACTCATTGCAAGGTGTGACGTTTAGTTTGTTGTGTTTGCGGACGTGGGTCTTTATCTTGTTACCATCAGCAAAGGGGTGTTGTGCTCGCTACGCTACTCCCACGTGTGCTGTGCCAACCTGAATATATGGCCACTGCCAGCGCACGCCCCCTCTGCTCTGTAATGGGGGTAAACAGGACGTCTTTGTTTCTACTTTTCCCTCTCCCCGCAATATTTTAAATGGGAAAACAACTCGATTCGTTCGTATAAAACTGCTACCGCTTAGTGGCACAGAGAGCTCAGGGGTGTAGCCGGCAGGGGGGGTGGGTGCCGTGGCCTGGGAACCGTGTGGGCCATGTGTTTACCGATGTGGAATTTGGCGTATGTCAAATCCCTGCCGCGGACACTGAAACGCAGACGGACACAAAAGTCGACGGAGATTTTTTTTAGTTCGCATTTATCTCTGGGACGTGCGTCAGCGGGGGTCTTCTTACCGGGAACATGAGTGGTTCACTAATCCCACAAACCGGAAAGTAGCAGCCCTGCATCTGTTGCACATCTTTCAGCGATCGTGTCTCGGGGAATCTGTTTGTGTCTCAAACGACTGTCCCAACACCTGCGTGGGCCTGGGTTCGAATCACGGGGCTGAGTGTCTAATTAACGGTTCTGGCAGAGCACCTTGCCAATGTCTCCCGAGGCCCTGGTTTTTAAGCCCTGGGACTGGATGTCTCCGAATGTGCTGATGTCCATGTCAAGGCAGTCGGCCAGCACAGGAGTAAAAAAAAGGTAATCAACTCTAACCCAATGCACGTGGGGACAATTGTTGATTAGTCAGTATTTATTCACAGGCCTTGTCAATCCACAGCTGGGTAAAGGCCTGCCCAAGTAATGTTAGTCACGGGCTTTGTATGACTATACTTCACACCACTTTTGTCAGTGGAGATTGGTGAAGGCAGGACCAGTTGGCTATCGTTAGCTATTGCCCGGAAATCAAACTCGGGCGGCTAGCTTCACAATGCAATGCTTGAACCACTGAACCATCAATCTATCGTGTTGTTACAACGATGAAAACTCAAAGATGGCTCTGCGGTTAAACGAGTATAGGAGTGGCACTAATCTCCACTGGTAGCCCTAAGCCAGCGGTGGAAACTCCATATTCCTCTGGTAGGTGCCCAGTCTCTCTCAGGCCAGAACACACAGAGAGACCTCACGCCCACGCCTCTTCGTCAATGTGTTGCAAGGCATTCGCTTCACGTTGCGTATTAGCGCCGCCCTAACATGGCGCCAAAATTCGCGTGCGCGTTCTAAATTTATCCCGCACGGTGTCCATACCTACCGCAGCCCGCGATCCCTCCGCGTGCACGGCTTTCGTGCGTGCACGCATGGCGTGCGAACCGTTGGGCTCGGCAGCGGCGCAGTGAGGTCTTACACAGTGGTGGCACTCTCTGTGCTTGCCCCCTTTGCCAGGGCTGCTGTGCGATCTGCTGTGGTCGGACCCAGACAAGGACGTGCAGGGCTGGGGCGAGAACGACCGTGGTGTCTCCTTCACCTTCGGCGCCGACGTCGTCAGCAAATTCCTCAACCGCCACGACCTGGACCTCATCTGCCGCGCTCACCAGGTGAGACGCACGCGATGACGCGCGCGACGGCACAAAGGCGGCCGGGCGTGGTGCTGGCCACCAACCCCCTCGTGTGCTGTGCCGGCCTTCACAGGTGTTACTCGCTAACAGCACTTGCCCCAACAGTCTGTTAGAGCTATAGGGGGATCTTTGTCTGTAGCACATTCATTCACTCTGCCCATGTCTGGCCTAGGCTGCCAGATTTTTCTTTTTACTGCACTCCAAGTTTCGAAGCAAACATTGCATCGAAAACCGTGACTTTTTATATAATTGTGCAAGCACTGTGATTATAATCTGTGAAAATCAGGATGCGGTAAAATGGTTTAGAAATCGGCAGACGACGATTGACATGGGTAGGGTTGGAGAATTTAGAGTGGTGATGGGTGCAGTGACTTGCAGAGCAACATGACACGCAGCGATACTCACAGCAATGCACATAGCTCTACACATAGCTTTACACACAGCAATGCACGAAAGCGATACACACAGCATTATACATCACTATACACACAGCTTTGCACACATACATACAACAACGCACATAGCGATACTCACAGCAATGCACATAGCGATACACATAGCTTTACACACAGCAATGCACGAAAGCGATACACACAGCATGATACATCACTATACACACATACATACAACAACGCACATAGCGATATACACAGCAATGCACGTAATTGGAGGAACCCAAGGTATTTATTACAACTATATAAATCTGTACTAGTTATTAAATAAATAATACAATTATTGCTTTATTTTAATTACTTAATAATATGTATTTTAAACAAATTTAAAACACGCTTTAATGAAATGTACCCTACTAGTAATAGAATAACTCCACGACTCCAGGAAGTGACCCTGAAGCTTGCCGTAAGGGACCGTGGCGATTTACAGCGAACATCAGTTGAGCGTCGACAATTAGAGCCAAGCCGAAACATTGTTTACAAATATTTATTACATTTTTTTATGATAGAATATAGTATTGTCATCAGTAAGACATAAGTATACCAAGTTTGCAGTCGATACCACATTGGGAAGTGGGTTAAAATTGAGTTACAAGATTTGAGGATACAACGACAACAACAACAGACAGAGTGAGTTAATAGAAAGCGTGTAAAAACAAAGAAATGCATCTACACACAAACACAGCCTATGTATGTATGTTGAACTTCTTTCGCACCGTACATAGCCAATTGTGCTAATCGGGGGTGTGGGGGGAGGACAACAACCAACAGTGATGCAACTACAAACACGGTCCTCTGCAATCAGCATCTCCGTAGGGTTACCACGCACGCCTTACTTTGGCTCCGGCTACCATACTCATTGGCATAAACATCACAGTGGCGAGATGTTTAATACCTCGCCTGGTATACAGGAGGTCGTGGTGTCCGATCCCAACCCTGACACCTGTATATTTGGAATTTGAATGTTCTCTCTGTGGTCGCGTGGATTTTTCTCCGGGTCCTCCGGCTTTTCCCACCACACTTAGAATAATGCATTTCGAGTATTTGGCTGCTATAAATTTCCACGCGATAAGCCGCTTCGTTGAGCGATCATTTGTGGCCAAGTCGCTTCTGAAAAATAGATGCATAGCTCAGTGGGCCTTACCTGGTAATAATAAAATGTGTTTTAGTTTTCAGTTTAGTTTCAATGCGCTCATGAATGGTGACTTCACTGTGGCTCTCAGCTCTCAGCATCTCTTCCCCTTTTGTAAATTGCCAAATTCCACTGAGCTGGCTCACCAGTGGTGTACTCTTACCCCAGCCATCACTCTGGCTGGGTGGAATTTGCGCTGCCATTCCTAGCCGTCTGGCTGGGTAGTATACTCACATGTTTGAGCGTATTCCCTATAGGGTAACTTTCTCTGCTGGATGCTATGGAGATGTCTGATTTGATAAACTCCACTCCCAATGACTCTGAATCTGCAGATGCCCTCTGCAAGATGTATCTTCTGACTGAGGCATGACCTTTCAGATAGCCTAGCCTCAGTGTTTCTGAAACAGATCCAAACACGTCAGTTAATGACTGGGAAAGGTCCAAGCATGACTCCACTTGTTGTTTATGGTCTCCACCTTCAAAAAAATTCTGGCGCCAGTGACAGAATTGCACCTTCAACCGTCGGTTGACCCCGACAATGAATCCTATTGTTTTTATCTCCTTGTTGGAGGCACATCTTTTGGCAGAAGCCAGGCTGAATGGCCAAATATTGAAAGCCTCGACCCACATCGATCTTAAGTTGACATCTTCTGATCCTAATCAGGACCTGGGATCTAAAAGCGTCATTGAGGTTATTTGTGTGCCTTGACCGCTGACTGAATGAATACATTTAAACTGGCTGCCTTAAAGAGATCCAGCCAACATCAGAATATACGCTGTCGTAATTGTTTTGTATACTTATTACCTGTACATCTGTAAACACAGTAATATATACACACACAGTGACAAATACAATTATCCCCACCATATAGCCTTTAAAATTATTCTGCGGAAGTGCTGTTAGCGAGCACTTACGAAGGCCGGCACGGCACACGAAGGGTGGCCGGTGGCCAGCACCACGCCCAGCCATCTTTGTTTCCCCTGTGCTGATGTTGCACATCGCACCAGGTACTCGCTTACTATTCGACCATAGGGGTCACATAATCACACTGCGACATACAAGGGCAAAGTTCCCCCGTATAGCCTTAGCAGACTGTTGGGACAAGCGCTGTTAGCGAGTACCCACGAAGGCCGGAATGGCACACGTGCGGGGTACGTGGCCAGCACTATGCCCAGCCATCTTTGTTTCCCCAGTGCTGATGTTGCACATCGCACGAGGAACTCTTCTAAGACTGAGTCGACCGTAGGGAAGGCCCAGCACCGGTTCGTATATTCGTCACTGGTGTTGGACACGAGCGGGAATTTAATTTGTGTCGCCAGGCTCGGAGCGCAGCGCACCAAACACTACACCACCACTCCACCCAACCAATACCCGCCAATAGCCACTAAGTGGCGGTGACGTCACCACGGCGCCTGTGCCATACCAGGTGCACTTTGAGGCCACGTGAAGTGTCGAATGCTTGCTGAGAGGTCACGAGACCCAGGTGCCACGGGTTGGCTGACTGAGATGATTGGCAGATGCACCAGCTCCACCCACAGCGACACACACGCACGCATGTCTTTTAAAGAACCGTATTTAATATCTCCTAAAACACCGAAGAGTTGATTACAAAGTACGCATGGATTATAAAATTAATTGACAACAATGGCATTGCTTGCTTTAGATTCTAAATACAAGGTAATAGTTTTTAATTCTGTAGAGGAGTTAATTGGGAAAATACTATTTCTCCATCTATACTATTCATGTCTGATTTAGAGTCTGTGTTTGATAATCTAAATCGGTGAGTCATATGGAATCAACAGTTATAAAAATAAGTTACATTTTTAAGACACATTTCATTTGTAGATCCCAATGCACCTAAATAAATCTCACCAAGTTCAGATATCAGATTATTTTATTTTATGAATCAAAGTATGACATTAAATGAGATATAAGATTGAGATGAACACAGTAATTCTATTTCAGGAGTTTAAAAACATATATAAGAACACAATTAAAATAATGATCGATTTTTTTTAAAGGAGAAAAATCTTAAGAATCAATGCAAAAAATATTTTCATTGTCCTTATACGTATTCAGGACAAGTAGTTTCATTCGACAAAGAACAATCACAAGTGCTGAGAAAAGTTCGTGGTGATTGAAAAGGTTCATGAAGCAGCGTGTGTCTGTATCAGAGACCCGTGGACTCTTGTATTTTACCAGTGATGACCTCCGGTGGCCCAATCCTGCTCCTTAACTCAACGAGAAAGTTACGAGTTTTTCAAGGAGCCATGGAGAGGACGATTTTGAACTTAACGAGAATGGAAAAAATTAGAAAAATGAAGATTACGGAATTTAAACCACGGTCACGGATGTAATTTAGAACGTGGTCAACAAAAACTTGAATTCAGTTTGCCAAAACACCAAGCTCTGTCACATGACGGATGAGCAAAATGAACAAACCGAGTCATGCCGATGGAGAGAAAGAGATGTGGACAAAAAATGAAACTGGATGATTTAGTTACTTAAATTTTAAATTTGTAAATTTTATTCTTATCTTTTATTTTTATTTTCACCTACGTGACTTTACCGAAAGAACCAAAGAGTATGGATCCTTGCAGTCACGAAAACTTCAAATCTAGAATGGATGATACTATCGTAGAAAAAAGTTTTGCTGGCTGGCTGCCTGGCGTGCGGGCAGGTAAGTGCGCAGTCGTGACATCGCCACGCGCCTCTGCATGGTAATGACGCCACCCGCACCTTGGACAGGGGTTCGTGGGGCGCTCTCATGTCATGCCTCCCCCCCCCCCCATCTACCCCTCCACCCCGGCCGTGGATCCCGCACAAATGCGTGGGCCGTGCTCGTGAGATTAGAATAACAATCGGTAGCACTGGATGTAGGTGGCAAGAGGCCTTTGCCCTACAGTGGGATGTTAATAACTAAGCAATAGATCTATATAAAGCAACAGCAGAGCAAATGGCATACATAGACACTCAGCTCGACACGCAGCAATACACACAGCTGCATACACAGCAGTACACACAGTTGCATGGAGCAATGCACACAGCTGCACAGAACAATGCACAGCTTCACCTAGCAATGCACACTGCTGC
>CM025629.2:8471451-8483689 GCA_014621495.2 Entosphenus tridentatus
CACACCACTGCATGTATCAATGCACACAACTGCGCGGAACAATGCAAACAGCTGCACAATCAATGTACACAGTTGCACCAAGAAATGCGCACTGCTGCATGTATCAATGCACACAGCTGCACAGAGAAATACACACCACTGCATGTATCAATGCACACAAGAGCGCAGAACAATGCAAACAGCTGCACATATCAATGCACACAGTTGCACCAAGAAATGCACACAGCTGCACAGACCAATGCACACGGCTGCACGACTCTGTCGGTTGCAGCATGCCGGATTTCGCATGTATGGCCGTGACCCGGTGCGGTCGTGCCTCTCGCCTCTTGACCCGCCACACCCTCCGCCCCCTCCCCGCGGGCGCAGGTGGTGGAGGACGGCTATGAGTTCTTCGCTAAGCGCCAACTCGTCACGCTCTTCTCCGCGCCCAACTACTGCGGGGAGTTCGACAACGCCGGCGCGATGATGAGCGTCGACGAGACGCTCATGTGCTCCTTCCAGGTGGGCGCGCCACGGTGGCGAGGAGATGTTGACGATCTCGCCGGCTATACAGGAGGTGGTGGGTTCATACTCTTTGGTTTTTTCGGTAAAGTCACGTAGGTGAAAAATTAAATTAAATAAATGAAAACAACTAAATTAAATCACGACGTTTCGGAGGCAATACAAGCTTTCGTCTTCAGGTGGAACCGTTACAGCCAAAATCACTGTAACGGTTCCACCTGAAGACGGACGCTTGTGTTGCGCCCGAAACGTCGTGATTTAATTTAGTTGTTTTCATTTATTTAATTCAAATTTTTACCTACGTGACTTTACCGAAAAAACCAAAGAGTAGATGAATCCTTGCAGTCACGAAAACTTCAAGTGTAGAATTAGGAGCGGTGGGTTCGATCCCGACCCTGGCGCCTGCTGTATATTTGGAGTTTACGTGTCTCGCTCTCTCTCCCCGTGGTCGCTTGTATTTTTCTCCGGGTCCTCCGGTTTTTCCCTCCACATTTATAAACAACGTGCGTTTAGAGTACTTGGCTGCCAAACATTTCCACGTGATAAGCCATTTCGTTGAACTATTATTTGTTATAGCCTGGTGGCTTCTGAAAAAGAGCTGTATAGCTCAGTGGTCCTTACCTGGTAAAATAAAAAGTTGTAGTAGGTACCACCCCCTCGCTCACCATCGCTCCCTACTCATCGCCATCTCCCTGCGTCCCCCATCTCCCTGTCTCCTGTTCATTTATTGAACGCTACAGATGATAGACAACTCCACAAATGCCTGTTTTCTGAGGTCCTAATGTGTGCCACCAGTCGATCCGCAGAATCGCATGTAATCCGCAGACAGATGCTGCCTATTATCTTTGTGTATCTGCACTTAATAGGAGTCATCGCGAACGTGGCGAAAAACTCATCCTATTTCGACGTTCAAACATTATCAGCCATTATCAGCCGACTGCTGCTGGATGAAGGCCTCCCCTTGTCATTGCCATCTCCCTTGGTTTTGCGATGTTATCAGTCAATCCAGTACCACGGTGGCTAGGAGATGTTAACTACCTCGCCTGGTATACAGGAGGTCGTGGGTGTGATCCCAACCCTCACGTCTCCCCGTGGTTGCGTGGATTTTTCTCCGGGCCCTCCGTTTTTTTCCTCCACATTTAGAATCACACGTTTCGACTGTTGGGCTTCTGTAAATTTCCACATGATAAGCCACTTCGTTGAGCTATCATTTGTGGCCAGATCGCTTCTGAAAAAGAACATAACCTGCTAAAATAAAAATTGTTTAGTTTAGTACCTGCACACACGAGCTGATGTCACTGCTTCATCTCCGCGGTTGACGTTCTCTCGGGACGCATTCTCTCCCTGAGCTGCTACTACGTCGTTCATCTTGGCCGCTGGCCGTCGTCCCTTCTAGCCACGCGTCCTGCCTCAGGGCCGGTTCCTTTTCTTAACGGTCAATTCGATGTCTCTAACCTGCGCCCCTCTGTCTGTCGTTGTTTTTTCGCAGCCCAGTGGGTCCTTACATGTGGCATCAAACGAAGGTGCCGTAATTCTGCATTGCTGTGCTGTTTTCTGTCGTCGTTTGCAATATTCAGATCCTGAAGCCGGCGGAGAAAAAGCCCAAGTACCAGTACGGCGGCCTGAACGCCAACCGCCCAGTGACCCCGCAACGTGCAGGCACACTCCCCAAAAAACGCTAGCTCCCAGCCACACCGACCACAACAACAACAACAACAACCACCACTACCACTACAGCACGGAGAATAACAGCGCCGACTACAGTGAGTCTTAAGGGAAATGCATTAGCATCGGTGGTGTCAACATCATCATCATTATAATCATCGCCGTGATTTATACAACTCCATCAGGTCGCGCACGAGGCATGTAACGATTCACTCTGCACGCAAATGATTCAAATGTGTTCTTTTGCTCACGACACGTGCATCAAATTTCACGTCTTAAGAATCAATCATTTACGATTTATGCTTCACAAGCCAAGCAAGGCATTTCTATTGAAGTCGGCAGTCAACCTTCGATCAGTAGGAGGACACTGGGCTCTCGAATCCCTGCCACAGCTCCAAGCTCAAGACTTTCCGATTTTTTCCCATCTGCCGATGACTGACCACCCCTACACACGAAACTTGCCCACCGCTTCCGTACAGCGTCTTGAGGTGCATTTAGATGATATATAAATCCAAATTCTGTTGCATTGCAAAATGCACGATCATTTATTTTTAGGCAGTCAGAAATGAACGAGATGGAACAAAATGAATGGGGCGATACAAACAAGACGGAAAAAAACCGATTGATTCGTGACTTGCATCGCGATTCTTTCTAATTGCTGATGGGTGAATTGTTACATGCCTGCTCATGGCCCACAATGCACAGCTCAATAACAGCAGCGACAGCAATGACGAGAGAAACCAGTGACTGCGCTCGGAGATGTTTCCATTGGCTCAAGGCCGGCAGCATGGTATCAAGAGTACACTTGCACACGTGCACACGTGAACATGACCACATACACATGCATGCACACATGCACGAGCGCTGTCGCACGCGTGCATGTGTTCAAACGCGTACACTTGCACACCTACGTATTGCGCTGTTACGCGTGCAGGCTAGCACGTGCGCGCACGTTGACAAAAATAGCGGTGTGATGCACACCCGCGTGCATGATGGCGCACACATTACATATTACATATACGTGTACCCCCATAAATATACACCCCAAAGCCACGTACAAAACAAAGACATCCTGTAGCGTTTTAATATACTGTTGGGGAAAGTGCTGTAGCGAGCACCTCTGGATCCCAACATGGCACACGACCGGGTAGGTGGGCAGCACCATGCCCAGCCATCTTTGTTTCCCCGGTGCTGATGTTGCACTCCGCGCAAGGTACTCTTTTAGGACTGAGCCAACCTAGGGGAGGCCCAGGACCAGTTCAGATACCCCAGCCCCGATGTTGGCCATGATGGGGAATCAAACATGGGTAGCGTAGTACAATAACCACCGCGCTCCCGCTCCCCACGTACACAGCCAGACACGCACAAATTGATGCACGTACACTAATGCCAATACATTTATACGCATACACTTTTACTCACCCAACCACACACACACACCTAGCCATACACACACCCGTAGACTCTTGTGAGCAAATGGCTCAAATAAGTGTAACGTGGGATTTTGTGATTAAGTTGGCAAACTATGTGTATAGTTGAGAAGTTTTATTTTGAATGTTTCAGACTAAATTTGTCTTTCTCCCCGTTGTAGTTGCCCAGGTCGGTGGTCGTGCCCGTGTGCTTTCCTTCAGCGGTTGTTGAGAACATCTGAACGTTAGATTTTGTTCAAGCCTGCTGCTTTCCTGCTACAAATCCACCCCGTTGGCACGCAGCCACACGCGTGCATGGAGCATACACACAGGCATGTACATGAACACACACGCGTGTATGATCGGCCCCTTAACCTCTATACGGCGTGTAGTGTTTTGAAGCATAGGAGTCCGACGTAATCCTTTTTCCAAAGACAGCTCTTATCCTCCGCGGCGGTCGCTCATCAGGTCTATTGCTGCTGCAGTTCCTTTCGTCTTTCCTGCTGCTTCGACCGTTTCGTTTATCGAGGAACGAAATCTGCTGGGAGCGGTGGCCTCTTGTCGCCGCACCGATCGTGAAGGCGGGGGGGGGTTGCTATTTGTCCGGCCGCAACACCTGGACCCCATCATTCACTCGCGTTGGGCAACACCTGCACCTTGTAGATTCCACTCTGCGCTCCAGCAGCGGTGACGACATCTTCACGCACCACGACGGTGTCCTCATCGGTGTGACGGCGTGTGCCGTGAGCTCACCTGCTGGGCTTTGCGGCAGCGCTTGCCCTGCAATGGTGGCTTGGACACGTGGTTGGTGGTTTTTGCCTGCAGTGGGTGGCACAACAAGCGGGGTTTGCTGACCTGTCCGTTAAGCACTCTGGTTTTACTCGCAAGTACTCATCGGAAAACTGGCCAGATGTCCTAAGCCTTGAGACTTAACTGGATAAACACATGCATTTATAATAGCAATACTAATCTTCTTGGTTCTTTCGGTAAAGTCACGTAGAAGGGAAATAATAAAATAATAAAAATAAAACAATAAAATAATTGTCACGACGTTTCGGCTACAACGCAAGCAGCCGTCCTCAGGTGAAGAACAGGTCTGTCGGGAAGACAGCATCTGAGCAATACTAATATGTTGGTTTTGCTCGGCAATTGCAGGATTGCAAGTTGTTGCTCAACGTATGCATTGCTTTGTCTTGGCTGAACATAGATGGATTGATGCTACAACGAAGGGCAACTGCTCATTTAAAAGTACAGTGCATGTACATTGTTTTTAGCGATTACCGCATTTCGGAGCATTCGATTAACTTTGTTATTTTTTTCTACAAATCCCGTTTATGCGTTAAACTGAAATAAATAGAACTCGAAAAGAATCCAGGGAAATCTATAAACATCTGCGAGAACCTCAACGTAATCCGCGTGGAGAAACGCACACTTGCCAAATGTGGCCCTCCCAAGTTTCCACTGCTGAATAACACTATGGAACACAATGTTTGTTCCTGGATAGTAAGTGTTATTTCGTAATTGCTTATACCTAAAAAGTATAGAAAATGGCTATTATTCCCCACAAACTTTGCTTTTGTGACCACGACAGTGATATTTTGAAATTTACCTATTTTCAATGAGAAAACGGGCGAATTTGTGTCTTTTCGTTCACATAAAGTCAGAAAAAAACAACATAATTCAAAATCAACATGCATTTATACTAAAGTAATACAAAAATGACTACAAAATATGTATTTACCAAGGCGCACTACCCAGGAACAAAAAAAAAGTTTTGTTACACAGTGTAATCTATGTTAGGAAAGCGATTTCTATCGTGGCGATGAAGCCATACAACATCTCTCCACGGTGGCGAGATGTTGACTACCTCACCTGGTATGCACGGGTCCATGGGTTCAATCCCGACCCTGACACCTGCTGTATATTTGGAGTTCGCATGTTCTCCCCGTGGTCACGTAGATTTTTCTCCGGGTCCTCCGGTTTTTCCCTCCACATTTAGAATCAACGTGCGTTTGGAGCATTTGGCTGCCATCCATTTCCACGTGATAAGCCACTTCGTTGAGCTATTATTTGTGTGGCCAGGTCGCTTCTGGGCCTTACCTGGTGAAATGAAAACAAATTGTACGAAAAGTTTTTCAAGGCAAAGATCAAAGCGTTGGGTAATTGGCGATGGACCAAGTGCGTTGCGCTTAAAGGGGACCACGTAGAGGAAGAACGGGTGTCGCCAGGTTAAGTCGTTCTATGTCAGGACACGCACCTTGTCTTGAGCCCTCATTGAATAGCAACTTGGTATCTCTTATAATTTTGATTTAAAGCTTTCGTGACTGCAGGGATTCATATTCTTGGTTCTTTCGGTAAAGTCACGTAGAAAGGAAATAATAAAAATAGAAAACAATAAAAATTGTCCCGACGTTTCGACTGCAACACAAGCAATCAAATGTTCTTGCTGCGGATTTCACACCTGATGATGATTGCTTGTGTTGCAGTCGAAACGTCGTGAGAATTTGTATTATTATTTTATTATTTCCCTTCTACGCGACTTTACCGAAAGAACCAATAATATATTTGGTATCTCTTAAGCAATATCTGATGTTTAGATGGTAACCCTTGTGTGGGACAGATGTCACATCGTGATGCAGTGAAATACTGGGTGATCGTGAAGTCCATCCCTGATGTTTGGTCGCATGTATTTTTGGGGGGGGGGGTGTAAAGCCAGCGTTTAGATGTTACTTGGGTTAATGAAATTGCTTGTGATGGGGGGTGACTTCTGCTTAACTCCTCTAATATGTGAAAAATGTGGACAATGGGATGAACTTAGCACCTCTGGGAGACCGCTTCTGGGTAACTTATCTCTGAATTGCCACGGATTGCAGGATGAATTTGCCACCACTTTGGGTACCTGCTCTTATCCATGAAAATAAAGAGGTTATAGGACGAACTTTGCACTTTCTGGCCACTTATAGGCAACGAGCTGCAGATTAACTCCAGTTGTAACGAATCCTTGAGCGCCTCTGCGTGACTTATTTATGAATAAAATTAATAATAGGAAACAAATCCATCCGTATTAATAGGATTTCCCCCCTTTTTCCTGGCAACAAAACTGAAACCTTTTTTTACAAGGATTCATGTCTGCATTAACCACAATACTTGCAGTCATAATTTTTTTGTTTGTTTACATTTTGACTGCAAGTATTGTGGTTAATGCAGACATGAATCCTTGTAAAAAAAGGTTTTAGTTTTGTTGCCAGAAAAAATGGGAAACCCCCTATTATTATATTTTGGTACTGGCAAAGGAGGTCTAATGATGTAAATCCATCCGTATGAGGTCCCCCCCCCCCCCACATATTTTGGTGATACTGCATTGGCAGTGATGCAAAGCACGAATAACAACAACCAAAAACTCCCAAGAAAAAAACTAAAAGCGTGTTGAGAATTATTTTCGGATCGGTTGGGATCCGTGTGTTTATTGGAGTTGGTGCGGGTAACAGAACTGTATACGAGAGGCCTCCCACGGTACTTTAAGCGCAGGAGGGGCATTTACGATCACCCTGTATGTGTTGCGTTAATGGTATTGGGATGAGCGACTTTGCTTGGCACAGGTGTCCACCTTTCCTCCTCCGCTGCAGAGGTGCCACCGCTCCAAACAGGCCCACATCACTCGCTGTTGAATGTTTCTTCTACGTGCACTATGGAATCTAATGCTGCATGCTTGTATGCGATTAGAAATGTAGAATGTGCAACGTTTCAAAGGACTTAAATACCCCTTGGGATTATTGTGTGTGATTCTACGTGTGTGTGTGTGTGTGCATACAAATGTGTATATAGCTCTTAATCCCTACAGCTGTACAATACCTTTAGTCATGTTTTAGAAAGTGTGTCCCGATATTTCTATAGATACTCTGATTTTACGCTGTTACCTGGCGTAATGGAAGTTTTAGTTTGAGTTATGGAGCCCGTTGAACTTTTTTTGCACAATCCACAAATAGTTTCGCTTTTTCGAGTTTAGCCATGGCCATAAGCTAGCCATGTCGATTAGAGTTCTGCGAAAATCCCAGCCTATCATACATTTCATTGATATGAAAACAACACATGAAGAAATCACCGTTTACAAAATATACAAAACAGACTATTTGGTAAATGAAGAAAATGTAATAAAGTAATAACCTGCCTTTCATACTGCACCTGCCCCCCCATCCATCACAAACCTTCAACTTTATTATTACATCCGCAGTGCTTTCCATCCGCCTGTTATTCCAAACTTTCAAGTTGCTTACCTTATCCTCCAACTAAATTCCGAGCAATCGGTCGTAGTCGCTTATTTTTACAAGGGGCAGCAGCTATCTTGGCCTCTTCAATAACACGTGACGTACGCAGGTGTGCTTCGTTGGTTCTAAATTTGAAGTTTTCGTGACTGCAAGGACTCATACTCTTTGGTTTTTTCGGTAAAGTCACGTAGGTGAAAAAAGGACGCTTGTGTTGTGCCCGAAACGTCGTGATTTAATTTATTTAAATTTTTGTACCGACGTGACTTTACCAAAAAAACAAAGAGTATGTGGTTCGTTGGTTTTTATTGGTGGCAGTGATTTTTTTTTGCTTACGTTTTTCGGGTCTCAATTGGGTACGATTGACAGTTTTAAAACTACCACGCTAAAAAAACAGAAATATTCCATTACAGGTTATCGCTGTTCAACAGCCTCGCAATTTACTGCAGTGAACAGAAGGCCTAACATGTGCTTAGAACCGAAAATACAGATGTTTATGCTTAACGATATTGCTTTTTCTTGAGCATTCAACAAATGTTCATATTTCAACAAGCATCATTTCTCTATAGTTGGTTAGAGATACCAGTGTATGTGTGTACTGTATGTGTGCTAATGAGAGTAACATATTTTCGTTATTTAGGTTGTGTGACTTTACCTTAACATTTAAAATAAATGATAATTCTGTTAGTGTTATATATAATTGTGGTTACTTTAGCCGTAGTAAAGTACAAATAAAAACAGTGACGGTGCGTTTGTATGATATTTGTATGTGGGAATTGTGACGTGTGCGGTGTGGATGACGCGTGCTCTGATCAAAACATTCCCAAACACGCATTGACCACCACCGTCTGAACCCACGGCTTTGGTTGCATAAATCCTCATAGAGGCCCTTCCCCTTCGTCTGTAACCGAGAGCTGAGATCTTTGAAAGCTAAGTAGCATTTGAGCTTGGACAATGCTTGTAGCGGTGGCCACCACCGTATGAAACCGGTGGGTATTAGAGGCTGCTGCTTGGCAATGTTGACAGAAAATAGCAATGCCGCAAACTCGTGTTTACTCTCCAACCCGTGGTTACCACCAAGCACTGATCCATCCGGGTGGATTTCAAACGGTTTTGTGATCCATCACTAAAGTTTAAGACCAACCATGACCCATATTTCAACCTGTAATGCCCAAACATTAAATGCCCAAGCATTAAATGAGACTCCTTTATGTAACTGGATTCCATATCTTGTGCAAAATACATTTACAGTGGATAAAAATATACACTTGCTATAATTTTATAGGAGTCTTGAAAGCTCGTAAAGAAAAGTTCATTCAAAATCCGTGGCATTCTTTAACATAAACTCCAGTAATAAGCGTCTTTTTTGTATTCCTAAAAAAATTGGTTAAAAAAAGTATGCGGCTGCAAAAATAGATATATTATTTTTGAAACCTCATGGGCGCATTATTTTTCACATTCCGTTCATCACTTTGCTCATCTCAGACTCTGCCATGTGCATGACCCACTCGGCCCGCCAAAGGCTGGGTCAAGTAGTCCGCATGCCCAGACACCGCGTGTCCAAGTAGCTTCTGTTTGGCAGGAGGGGGCGAAACGAGCGTGGCACGGGATAGAAAGAGATGGGCGGATGCGACGTGGAGATGATTGGACTTGCAGATGACTGGCACCAGCGGTGTCAAGATCGGCCTCTGTGGAGGAGACTTGTGAAGGACGCTACTGGCCAGTTGGAGGCAGTCGCCCTCGAGCAACAACTGATGGCGGTAGGAGTGCGCTCACAACAACGAGTGGTGCACGAGGCAACTAAAACGTAGCAAGTTGGCACAGTCGGGGGCATAGCTGGTGCCCCTGCCAGTCAACCCATGGCACCTGGGTCTCTATCCCTTGACCTCCTGTCAGTGAGCCTACGGCATTTCACGTGACCTCAACGTGGCCCTATCCCAAAGCACACGCGCTGTGGTGATGCCATCGCCACTAGGCGGCGAACGGCGGCTATTGTCTCGCGCCAGACCACGTGCGTGTTCAACTAGGACCGAGGCAGGCTCGAACACGTGCTTCTACCAGCTAGGCCCGACACTCAGGCTGGGGCCATGTGGGCATCGAACTCGGGGGGGTTATGGTGAGGACAATGAGCTGGGTGATGGAGGGGGAGCTGGGCTGTTAATTTCATTTTCTCAGTGAATATTCGCGGGTAGACCAGAGTGGATGGCACGTGCCAAGGAATGCGCGTGTGTGCTGTAGCCAGAGCGAGGGTTATACTGGTAGGAACCTCCTGGTTACACCAGCTCACAGGGGATTATTGTGTCCGTCCGTCCGTCGTGCAGGGAGGGGCTGGGTGGGGAGGGAGGGGCTGGGTGGGGAGGGGCAGGGTGAGGAGGGGCTGGGTGGGGAGGGTGGGGCTGGGTGGGGGGTGGGAGGGGTGGGGCTGGGTGGAGAGGGGCTGGTCACCCCGTGGTGCCCTTATGAAACTCAACGTTTAACCTACTCACGCCGGCTTGTGCCCGCCCTCACAGTCGGGCATATTTGCGGAATACACCACGCCGCCGTTGACCCTGGCCATTGACCGAGCAACCCAACGTTCCTACCAGCTCTCTCCGCAGGAATGTGTTATTGGATGTGGCATTCTGGATTTTGAAACTTTCGTGACTGCAGGAATCCATACTCATGGATGTGCAATGCCGGGTGAGGAAATATTTAATGGGACGCTAACCCAGCTGAAACTTAACCCCTGGGGCTCGGTGTAGGGGTGCGCAACCAAAAATAACACGAATTCGGTAAAAAAAAATACCCTCAACATTTCAAGAGGCGCAATGCACTGTGGTGGTGGTGAATACGAGACAGTGATGGTCCTTAACAAATCAGGGGCCGTCCATAAATGACGTCACGCACCTAGGGGGGAAGGGTCAGACATTTGTGACGATGTGTGACGAGGAGGGGGGGTTTTAGAAATGTGACGTCACGTCAAAATGCGCAACTTTAAATAAATATAGACAACACGTTCTACTTGATTAAATAGTTTAAAGCGATTTGAAGCATGTTTTATTTGAGGGGGTGGGCAGAGTCTCTCGCCATCATCGGATGGGGGGCGGGACTGGCTTGTTGCCCCCTGTGACGAAGGGGGGGGGGGTCAAGAATCGTCCAAAATCGCGTGACGTCACTTATGGACGGCCCCTTTAGTGCATACCTGTCAACCCTTATCAGTGTTTACCTTATTACAGACCAATTCAGACCTTATTGGTCACCCCGTGTCCCTTATAAATCTCAACGTTCATCCCACAATGTCCCATCACAAGGGAGAAACACAAAAAATTTACCCGTAAAAACAAAGTTTTTCACTATAAATCCTTTATATGCCCTGCGGCTAGTCCTCTCGTCCTCTGGCTTGAGATGGCTGCCACCTATGGGTCAGATGATTGTCTGCCACCATTAAGCAATTGGTAATTAAATATTTACTTATTTTTCCCTAAACAGTGTAAAATTTTTGCATTTTTTTTCACGAAAATGCATTGTCACGCACAACGAGTCTGTGTGGAAAATGTCAGCTCGATTGGATCACGGGAAGTGGGTTAAAAAACGACCGAAAGATTTGCACGGTCCTAAGCAAGCAAGCAAGCGAACTTAATATAAAGGATTTAAAAATAGACAACTTAGATATTTTTTTTCCCACATTGAAACGAATGTACGCCGTATAGACGTGAAAACTAACATTTCCCAGCACAAGAACACGCGGTATAACACCGTACAGGCTGAGAGCTCTGTGGTGTGGATCGTGGAGGAATGCGCGCGCGTGCTGTTGTGAGTGTACCATCTTGTATTGTGGCAGGTATTATTTCCTGTGGCCGTTGTCATTTGTAAACACAAAGTGTTGTATTTCGATTTAAAGCTTTCGCGACTGCAGGGATTCATATTCTTGGTTCTTTTGGTAAAGTCACGTAGAAGGGAAATAATAAAATAATAAAAATAAAACCAAAAAATTATGTGTGTTGCAATCGAAACGTCGTGAGAATTTTATAGTTTTATTTTTTATTATTGTATTATTTCCCTTTTACGTGACTTCTGCCTTGGAGATTATTACAGTATCTGGCAAATGGGCCGTCCATAAATGACGTCACGCGATTTTGAACGATTTCTGACCCCCCCCCCCATCGTCACACGGCGTCACAAAAAGTCAGACCCCCTCAAATATGACGTCACAAAGCTCTGCTCCCCCCCCAAAAAATGTAACTTGCTTCAAATCGCTCTAAACTATTGTCATTGTAGTGCGTATTTAATGTGGCGCTGCACTCTGAAGTTGTAGGAGAAAACATTTATTAAAAAGTCTATTTAATTAAGTAGAACGTGTTGTCTATATTTATTTAAAGTTGCGCATATTTATGTGACGTCACATTTCTCAAACCCCCCCCC
>CM025629.2:8483789-8500739 GCA_014621495.2 Entosphenus tridentatus
CATTTATGGACGGCCCCAAATGTGCTTTTTAACGCAGTGCTTCTCAACTATTTGTGGGCTCCTACCCAACCCCCTTATTGAAATTGGTTTCAACCGTGTAACCCCCTTCCTTGCCTGGCCCAACATGGTTCTTGATCAATAATATGAATAATGAACATCGATATTTGAACTCGATTGTCCATTTTGTGAAGTATATCCTAACTAGCTAAGTAACTGCAAGATAATTTTTAAAAAATGTAACGACTGCATGCACGACATCGTTTGTTCGCGCTCGCTGTTTAACTCTTGGAAACCGACATTGTTTACTCTGAGCTTAGAAAGGGCTTTTACATCATTCTAGGTTTACCTTACAGATAAAAAAAATATATATCGTGGTTATTTTACTGTTGGCAGACTCACACGTGATAATTATTCACCAATGACTCTCGTGTGTGATCTAATTTCACACGTTTATAAATCACTTCACGTTACCTCCAGGGTTTCCACGTACCCACCGTCCCTACCCCGGTTGAGAACCCATAACCTGTGAACCCATAGGGTTTACCCCGTGTTCTTGTACAGAAAGAATTGAGTTTTCAGGTCCATACGGAGTACAGCCGTTTCAATACGGGCACTTTTTTTAATCTCAATTTGTTTGTGTTTCTCCCTTGTGATGGGACTTTGTCGGATGAACGTTGAGATTTATAAAGGCACGGGGTGACCAGTAAGGTCTGAATTGGTCTGTAATGAGGTAGGGCACTGATAAGGGGTTGACAGGTATGAGAACCAATGATTTAGTTAATACGTCCTGCCCACCCCCACGTGCGTTTCTCAACAGTCAACGTGATTGCTTCAACTCGCGTGTCGCATGCCCTCCCTTGATGCTATTTTAGAACGATAGTGGGAAAATGTTTCGCCAGTTTAGAAGATGGAGTTAACAAAGGCGGGTATATATATCGGTAGAGAAAACATTCACCATCTCAGGTTAGCCGATGACACGGTAATGCCATCCGATGGAAATGTTTCCCGGATGGAAAATGAAAATATTTAAACTATACCGTACTTGTTGGAAATTCCACATGACTATGGGTGGGGAGCAGACTGTCCACAGGAGGAACAAGATACACCTGGGCGACATGTGTTTGTGTACAAACGTGGGTGACCACACACACACACAATTGAGTGTTTGTGTTGGCATGGCAGCATGTTGACACATCGCTAGGGCACGTTCATCCAACCCGGAGGAAGCTCGCTTTCTTATGTGAACTGGAAACATCTACGGTGACGGGTTGTACAAGTCGCTAATTCGTGCTGGGAAATCAATGTTAGTGTTAAATATTGACTTAAAGCATTCGTGACTGCAGGAATTCATATTCTTTGGGTCTTTCGGTAACGTCACGTAGATAGGTTCAAATAAAATAACAAAAAACTACGACGTTTCGATCGCAACACAAGCGGTCGTCATCCTGACGACTCTTGCAAATTGGACTCATCCCGGTCACTTGAATCTTCACTTGCTTAAACTAAATAAATTTGAAACTGGTCATTTTAAACCAATGTTATCCACCTATGTCAGTCAATCTCCCTGCCGTCGACCAGTGGAACTGCTGGATGATTTGTGTTGCGATCGAAACGTCGTGATTTATATTTTTTTGTCTTATTTTACTTTATTATTTTTCTACCTACGTGACTTTACCGAAAGAACCAAAGAGTATGGATTGCTGCAGTCACAGAAGCTTCAAATCAAGATGGAACAGTGAATGTTTTTCCATTGATTAGTGTGGCGAGTGTTTTTGAGTTGTGCTTATGAACTTAAAGTGCGCTTAAGTAAGTAATGGGATTTGGCAGCCTGTGTTGATGTGTGCTAGGTTACAACACCACGGACGAATATCTGAACCGGTCCCGGTGCCTCTCCTAGGTCGACTCAGCCTCAAATGAGTACCTGGTGCGGTGCGTAATACATCGTCTTCATCGGTGTTCACTGACAGCACTTGTCCCAACAGTATTCAGGCTTTTTTGGAGATCTTTGAAGGTTATATGAACACTTTCAAACACTCTGACATTGACAGGTATACACGTGGGTAAATTAACTTTAATGAACATCAGCTTCAGTTTATACGGCGTATAGAAAGGACCACATTTAAAGACACAACAGAGGTGAAGAAACTACGATACATATCACGATCGGCTACGTACGGTGCGAAAGAAGTTCGACGTCCACCATACATACGTTGGGGCAGGGTTTCGAGCAGAGAAACATGGGAGAGAGGAGTAAGAAGGCGACGCAGCAGCACAGCCCAGGATGAAGTCGCGTCTATTTTATTTGTGATTACTCTATGCCGCCTGTCTGGTATAGATCTACCTATACAGGTAAAACCTTGGATTGCGAGTAACTTGGTCTGCGAGTGTTTTGCAAGACGAGCAATTTTTTTAAAATATTAATTTGATAAATGAGCGAGGTCTTGCAATACGAGTAGTACGTATATGCTTTGTCTGCCGAGCGTCACGTGATCACAACTGATATACGAGTGCTTTGGATTACAAACACGTTTCCGGAACGAATTATGCTCGCAATCCAAGGTTTTACCCTGTGTATCCAAGGCGCCATCAACGGTACATCACAAAAATAACACAAAGAAAAATATATGCAGCAAATAAATTATTCTAGAAAGTATAAAAACTGATGGGGGGTTTTTTAATCCATAAAAAAAAATCACAGAACAATTCTTAAGTTCTTGGAATAATTGCCCACCGTCACCACCATCAATGAGCCTCACCACCACCGTCACCGCATAGGAGATGTGGTTGTAGAGTTCATTGATGTAGATGAGGTGAGGGTTTATAGATGTGATTTTTGTCGTAATTTGAAGCTACCGGGGCTTAGGAGCACCGAAAACAACAAATTGCGACGAGCCCCAGGGACAGCCGAGGCTATCAGCCAAGCTAGCACCAATTTGTGGATAGTTTTACACGCTCGTTTCCTTCTGAGTCTCGTGCCTCTTTTTCAGGAGGGTCTTGCTAAGTTTTCGTAGTAAGGGGCGATGTAGAGGGTGCTCCAGATGTCTTGTGACCCCCCATTTAATTCTCTAAAACGTAATATTTTTTGTAAAGGTAAGGTTTCATTTAAACATAAATGAATATGCAACGGAAAAAAATATCAGGGGTCAATTAATTGAGTGGTCACAAGACATCTGGACCACTCTGTATAGTACAGCACATGGCGCTGCGGTTGTGAGATGTTAACTCCCTCGTCTGGTATACAGGAGGTCGTGGATTCGATCCCGACCCATGTTATATATTTAGAGTTTGCGTGTCTCTCTCTCCACGGTCGCGTGCATTTTTCTCCGGGTACTCCTGGTTTTTTCCCCACATTTATAAATATGCATTTAGAGTATTTGGTTGCAATACATTTCCACATGATAAGCCAATTTGTTGAGCTATCATTTGTGGCCAGGTCGCTTCTGAAAAATAGCCATATAGTTAAGTGGGCCCTACCTGGTGAAATAAAAAAATAGTTCTATAGTAGTTTACATTCGAATTCAGTAATTTGCAAGTATTTTTCTTGTTTAAATTTGGCAAATTGACGCCGGCTTACAATGGCCTACTCTTGCGAAATACGTCACTGACGACGCTTGTTGTACTGTACGGTTAATGCACCCAAAGTGTTAACCAACGAGTCCCAGGGCAGTGTCTGGGTGCACCAAAGGCCCCTTTACCTGGAGAGAACGAACCCTCATACATTGAGTTTCCATCCTCTTTGGTTATTTCGGTAAAGTCACGTAGGTAGAAAAATCTAATAAAAAATAATATATCACGACGTTTCGACCGCAACACAAGCGGTCGTCCTCAGGCGGAAAAAAACAATCCAGCAGTAGAGCTGCTGAACCAGGGAGAACACAGCGAGAGAGCTGCTACAACAAGAGGTTAGATATGTTGGCCAAGGGCAAACAGGCGGGTTCCGAGCTGGAAGGGAGTCCCATCCCCGCACGCAAGCACATCAGTTGTGTCAATGGGGGAGATTATGGAGAGAGAGATTAGGGAGAGAGATTAGCACAGCAGCGCCTGCTTGCCCTTGGACAACATATCTAACCTCTTGTTGTAGCAGCTTTCTCGCTGTGTTCTATACCTGGTTCAGCAGTTCTACTGCTGGATATTTTTTCCGCCTGTGGATGATCGCCTGTGTTGCGATCGAAACGTCGTGATATATGATTTATTTTATTTTATTTTTCTACCTACGTGACTTTACCGAAAGAATCAAAGAGGATGGATTCCTGCAGTCACGAAAGCTTGAAATCAAGATTGAGTTTCCAACCAAAAAAGTTGTTATTTTTGTACCAGTCTGGTTTTAACTTGTTTGCACAATCTTCCATTCCATGCGTTCCACCAGTTGTGATTTGCTTCTTGGCATGGTTGCATAATGCAAGGTATGCACCTCAAAACATATGGCATGCGGTGTGCTTGATCGAACCGGCTCTTGTTAAGATGGCTCTAGTTTGCCTGCTTAAAACATTTCCTCTGTTCAGTGTTGGGAAAGAAGGCCAATGGGTTGATGGACTAAAGGACGTTTTCATTGTTATAATGGAAAGTTGTATCAAGTTGTGATAATTGCTCTGCAACAATAATTTGTTTGGCTATGTCGGGTGGTGGAGGGACCATATTTTACCACGTAAGGCCTACTGAGCTTCTATTTCATAGGCGACCTGGCCACAAATGATAACTCAGCGAAGTGGCTTATCACGTGGAGATTTATAGCAGCCAAAATACTATAAACGCATGATGTTGATTCTAAATGTGGAGGGAAAAACTGGAGGAAAATCCACGCGACCACGGGGAGAGAGACACACGCAGACTCCAAATTTGCAGCAGGCGTCAGGGTCAGGATCGAACCCACGTCCTCCTGTATAGCAGGCGAAGTAGTTAACATCTCCTAGCCACTGTTAGGCCACGTGTTTAACCTGTTAAATTGACCGTTAACAATATAGTTCAGCTGGCTCGCTGGGTAGGGCACACCATGGGGCTGGGAGAGGTGATGAGGGCCCACAGAGAGAGAGAGAGTAGTGACGGAATGGCAGCCCAAGGAGGGATCAACACAGCTGAGAGCGATGAAATCAGCTTCGTCGGCTGGGGAAGGGTTGGGGGGAGGGGGCGAAATTAGTGAATTCATCACAGCAATGGATAGAGAATGGCTGAATGCTGTGAATTGAATTATTATACTTATTTGCTCTATAAAATAAAATAAATTGTGCACTATTAAATAGGTGATGCGCGCCTTACGTGTAGTATGAAATTAAGTGTACATGCTAATATATACTATACAATAAAATCGCAGTGCTAATGTGCGTTATGAAATAAGGCGGCGATGCCAATACAGACTGGGAAATTAAGCGGAATACGCGCATGTGCGTTATGAAATTACGTTGCTATACTAAAGCGGACTATACTATTAAACGCTCCACGCTAATACGCACTATGAAATCAAGCGCCAATTCTCACATGCACCGAAGCAAACGGTCGTGGCCATACCGCTCTACGATATTGCGCGCCTATACTTATATGCGCTACGATATCAAACATGAACGGCACGCCTATGTGCGCTGTGAAATTGCGCGTCAACGCTTACCCGCACTGCGATATTGAGCGCGTATGCTAATGCGCGCTATGGAATGTAGACCGCGCGGGCTTGTGGGAGTCGTGCTGTGCATGTCGGCGCGTCTCTGAGCGGGAGAGGGCATCGCTTCTGCTGCTGCTGTTGTTGTTGTTGCTGCTGCTGCTGCTGTTGTTGTGAGGGGCAGGGCCCTAGGGGGCATTAGCCGAGGAGCTGCCCTCAGTCTCGCCTCTCGAGAACCGCGGAGCGAGGTGAGAGAGCCCCATCCCAGACACATCCCCTGCGCTACTCGGATCGCGTGTCTCGTCCTGCCTATTCCTTGTGTGGTCTTGCCCATTTTTACCCTGCCCTGCCCCTTCCCTGCCTTGCCATGCCCCTGTATTTCCAGCCTTGCCCTGCCCACACTGGCAGCTATGACGCCTTACCCGTGTATATTCACCTCCATGCCCTCACCATTCCAGACATGCCGATCTATACCCACCCTTGCCAATATTTGCCTTGCCATGCCCCTCTCTACCCTACCATGCCCCTCTCTACCCTACCATGCCCATCTCTACCCTACCATGCTCATCTCTACCCTACCATGCCCCTCTCTACCCTACCATGCCCCTCTCTACCCTACCATGCCCATCACTACCCTACCATGCCCCTCTCTACCCTACCATGCCCATCACTACCCTACCATGCCCATCACTACCCTACCATGCCCATCAATACCCTGCCATGCCCATCACTACCCTGCCATGCCCATCTCTACCCTACCATGCTCATCTCTACCCTACCATGCCCATCACTACCCTACCATGCCCATCTCTACCCTACCATGCCCATCTCTACCCTACCATGCTCATCTCTACCCTACCATGCCCCTCTCTACCCTACCATGCCCATCTCTACCCTACCATGCCCATCACTACCCTGCCATGCCCCTCTCTACCCTACCATGCCCATCTCTACCCTACCATGCCTCTCTCTACCCTACCATGCCCATCTCTACCCTGCCTTGCCCATCTCGCCCCAGCCCTAATCTGCCCATTCCTTTCTGTGACCTGCTGGTTTAATTTCCTCCCGGTCCCGTCACTGCCCATGTATGATCCCTGATATCTGCCAATTTCGTTCATACCCAGCCGTTGTATCCTTTCCTATCCCTGCCTGACAACGCCCATGTCTCTTCCCCCACGCCCTGCCGTGCCCACTGCTAATCACTGTCCACACGCATGCCCGTTTCCTCCATGCCCTGTCAAATCAATGTCCATGATTTTAATCGTCACCCCTGTACCTCCACGTTTCTGCATCCCCCTGCTCAATTACAGTCACTCCCACCCTGCTCTTCGCTCGCTGGTCCACCACCCGGCTTCTCTCGGCGTCTTCCCTCGCACTGGGTCCCACTCCCAATTGTAGCCGTGCTCTCCATCCCCGCTCACATGCCCCCCATACGTATCCAGTGCTGGGCCCTCCTTCCCCTTTCGCATCGCGCTCCCCAAGGGATGCACTTCGTCATTGGCCGAGTCGTTTCCTCCGGTCGTCCGTTTTTTGCCGGCCTTGTGCATGCGCAACGCCGTTTAACAAACGGATGCGATTTTATTTCAGTTTGTGCTCGATCCATCCCATGCATCGCTTCGCTTGTGCTGCAGACACCCTCCACCACCACCACCACAACCGCGCCAGTTCTCGTCTTCAGTTTCCGTGGACAGATTCCCCGAGTGTGCCGTGGAGGGGAGGAGACCGATCCGATGGGAACGGCGAGATGCAATTAATGGGTCCTTTAATGGGCCCACGTTTTAGAATGTCGTGGTTGCGGGTCCGTGAGGTGCGATCGCGAACTTATTAGAGCAGTGCTCTTCACTAATTTACAGAGTTGGGGGGGTACACTTTCGCTGATGAGACATCATCAGTGTGAGGGCCGCCACACATTTTACACCAGTGGTGTTGACAGCAGCACGATGATGATGATGGGGCGGTGTTATCACTCTTTGTGGATTGTCAGGGGCCGCACTAAAGGCCACCAGGGGCCGCCAGTGGCCCGCGGGCCTGGCAATGATGAACGCTGCGATAGGGGGAGATTTGCTCGTAGGCACGGAGAGAGAACATCACCGTACCTGGACAACGCGGGGTCTCTGTAAACCCGTGGCGGCGGAGAATTTTAGGGTAATAATGATGATTACGCGGGCGAGCAGTGGCACAGCGGTTAGCGCACCGCACTAAGAAGCCAGCCACCTGAGTTCGATTTTTGGCCACCGCTAACTTAATTGGTGAGTCATATCAGAACTGGTCCTGGCTTCTCTTCATCAGCCTGCACTGACCAGCATGGGGAAGTATGGTCAAACAAAAACCCCCATGACCGGCACTCTATGGTAGGAGGCTTCAACCTGCACTTCTGACTTGGGTTAGGGACTCGCTGCACATACAAACTGAATACGATCTTTTCGATGTAAAGCTTTCGTGACTGCAGGGATTCATCTTCTTGGTTCTTTCGGTAAAGTCACGTAGAATGGAAATAATAAAATAATAGAAATAAAACATAAAACCTGTTCATCTTCTTGGTTCTTTCGGTAAAGTCACGTAGAAGGGAAGTAATAAAAAAATAAAAAAATAAAACATAATAAAATAATTCTCACGACGTTTCGGCCACAACGCAAGCAGCCGTCTTCAGGTGAATGCTGTCGCCTCGACAGACCTGGTTTCACCTGAAGACGGCTGCTTGCGTTGTGGCCGACACGTCCGGAGAAAGAATTAATTTATTATGTTTTTTTTATTTTTTTATTACTTCCCTTCTACGTGACTTTACCGAAAGAACCAAGAAGATGAATTCCTGCAGTCACGAAAGCTTTAAATCGAAAAATAAAACCTGTTCTCCACCTGAGGACGGCTACTTGCGTTGTGGCCGAAACGTCGTGAGAATTATTTTATTATGTTTTATTTGTATTATTTTATTATTTCCATTCTACGTGACTTTACCGAAAGAACCAAGAAGATGAATACGATCTCCTTACAACGGTCATAACCACATCGCCCTGAATCTGCCCCATTTCGCTAGATCTAGGAAGCCAAGCAGCATAAAAGCCAGGCTGGTTACTCGGAAGGAAGACTACTGCCATAGAATGTTCGCTGTTATAGGCTTGAGCTGTGAAGTGACCTGGAGATAGCAGTGCAGCAGTGGATTATTTAATCTATCTGCGCGGATCTTTGAGCCCTTAACTCCATAATATGTTTTAGATTTTCTCCGGTTACTCTGAATACCTCCCACATACCAAACATGCATGGAATTGGTCAAACATCCCAATGCAGCAGGACCCTCTAAATAAGGAGCATTGGAATATATTTATGGCTTCCTGGGTAAATAAAGGGCATTAAATGAGAACAAAATACTGTATAGTGTACCTCCACCTGCCACAAGTCCCCTAACCTTACCCCAGAATTCTCACCTCCATTTTTTCTGTAGATTCATATTATCTCCACTTCTATGCAGCGTTGAGCTGGACAAAGTGGCATATAGCTGTGGAAACAACAGTTTAACACGTAGGCTTTCGCCACCAATATCCACAATATAGTTTTTTTTATATAATAGAGGTAGTGATCCAACACTCTGGAGGCAAGGGTTGATGTATCACGCAGGCTTTTGGAGACACCCAACGCCACTGGCCTACAGGGTTGGCAGAGTACAGCAGGCGGGTTGTGCGGGAGCCTCTCTGCGTCGCACTCGTGCGTGTGGATTTACTCCGGGTGCTCGGGTTTCCATTCCATGTGCAGGTTCCGGTGTTCCTGTGTTCCTCCATTTTTAGTGTTGTCATCAGATTGCAGGCGGTTAACTTGACCGTATAATTCCGTATAATTACGATGATTGCAGCAAGACTGCCCATTTTGAGAGGCTCTGTTCAGATTGTGGATTTTGTTGACAGCTGTATCGTCATCATCACCGCCTTCACCGTCGTCATCTCATTCCCTACATGTGGTGCCAGGAAATCAGTGGATATATTGGTTCTTGCTATAGAAATGTGGACACTCTCCGAATGGGTCAGGTCCTCTAACACGTGTGAAGCACTGCTAAATGTACGTTTGAATAAGAAGACACTTTACCTCGAAGCATAACACTATGTAACACAATTTTTGTTCCTGGGTAATAAGTGTTATTTCGTAATTAGTTATGCCTAAAGAGTATAGAAAATGGCTATTATTCCCCACAAACTTTGCTTTTGTGAACAGGACGGTTATATTTTGAAATGTACCTTTTTTCAATGACAAAACGAGCGAATTTGTGTCTTTTCGTTCACACAAAGTCAGAAAAAAACATATTAATCAAAATTAACATGTAGTTATACTAAAGTAATACAAACCTGACTACAAAAAATTTAGAGGTGAGTAGTTTTTCGAGATTTACGATTATACTGTAAATCACTTTCACGAATCAGCCTCCAAATGTAGTCTCCCATCATGGTCTCGTTATACTGTCCTTGGTCGCGGCGTTCAAAGTCCAGTATATCCTGGTGGAAGCGCTCGCCTTGCTCCTCCGAGTACGCTCCCATGTTCTCCTTGAATTTATCAAGATGAGCATGAAGAATATGGACTTTGTGCCGTAGTTCTTCACCAGAGTCTCAACCAGCTCCACATAGTTTTCGACCTTGTGATTGCCCAGGAAGCCATGAACCGCTGCGACAAAGCTGTTCCAAGCCGCTTTCTTCTTACTAGTGAGCTTCTTGGGGAATTCATTGCACTCCAGGATCTTCTTTATCTCTGGTCCAATGAAGACACCGGCTTTGACCTTTGCCTCATACAGCTTAGGGAAGAAGTCTTGAAGGTACTTGAAGGCTGGCGACTCCTTATCTACAGCTCTGACAAATTGTTTCAGAAGGCCCAATTTGATGTGCAGTGGTGGCATCAGCACCTTCCGGGGGTCCACCAGTGGCTCCGACTTGACGTTGTTCCTCCCCACAGAGAACTCGGTCCGCTGTGGCCAGTCCCGCCTGTGGTAGTGCACCTTGGTGTCCCTGCTGTCCCAAAGCAGAGAAACTTGGTAAAACCGCCTTGGAGACCCATCAGGAATGCCACCATTTTGAAGTCTCTGATGACCTCCCAGCCGTACTCATCATACTTCAAGGCGTCCAGCAAGGTCTTGATGCTGTTGTAATCCTCTTTGAGGTGCACCAAGTGAGCCAGGGGAAGAGACGGATACTTGTTACTATTATGGAGCAGCACGACTTTAAAGCTCCTGGTGAGTTGTCAATTAAGAGGCGCCACTCATTCTGGTAATAGGCAATTCCAATTGCCTCGAACAGACTGGTCACATTGTGGGAGAAGCAGAGCCCATCTTGACGGGTGAAGAAGCTGCAAAAAGGTTTATGACACTTTCTCTGATCTGCGACTTGCATACTCTCATACATCAAGTTCCACTGCTTGAGCCTAGATATCAAAAGCTCGGCATTGGACTTGGTGAGACTAAGATCTCTGATCAAGTCGTTGAGGTCTTTTTGGTTGGGGTAGTATGGGTTTCTCTCCTCAGCTCCACCTCTGAAATTGCCATCTGGATCTACAACGTCTTCCTCGCTCTCTGACTTGCTGCTCTCATCTAAAGACGGCTGCTCTCTCTCCGGAGGAGTGGGTACGGGGAGCTCATGGCAGTGTGGCACCGGAGCGATGGATGAAGGAAGGTCCGGATACGTGATAGCAGGTGCATTCTTGCCAGTCCGACGTTTGGAAGGGTCCACCATGCAGAAGTAGTTGCTTGAGTGGTCAGTGGGTTCCTGCCAAATTATTGGGATAACGAACTTCATGGCTCTCTTTTCTCCTCTGTACCATCCTACAAATTTTTTCAAATTAGAAAATTATAAAACATTTCAAAATTTAAAAAAATTGGTACAAATTTCATAACATTAAATTCCGATCAACAATTGTACATCTTACCTGCCAGAGTTTTTTTTCATTGCTCGCAGGTGAAATGAGCTGCCCAGGGTTTGTCTTGATCCCTGACAGGCATGCCAAAATATGCCTTGTAGGCCTCACACATCTTAGCAGATGCTTCCACAGAGTACTTTTTCGTTCTTGTCTTGATAAATTGGCCCCAGACATAGCAAAATACGTCCGTCGGATGCTTACTGCCTCTTGATGCCATCTCAGAAAAATGCAGATATGTATCCACTTAGGCAGCTGGAACTAAACTGAACTGGTGGGTTTAAGGCCCCTGTATTTATACTACTATTTATATTACTGGAAAGTTTTAGAATGTTCTAGAAGTTACTCCAAGTTTACTTCGCACTGAATCTACCTGGTGTTCTGTAAAATAGGTAAATTTAAAAATATCACTGTTCTGGTCACAAAAGAAAAGTTTTTGGGGAATAATAGCCATTTTCTCTACTTTGAGGCATAAACAATTAGGAAATAACACTTACTACCTAGGAACAAAAAAAAGTTACACAGTGTAATCATTCATTTCACTAAGAGGTCAGTAAATTTTATTTCAGGCTAGCTGGCGTTGTGGTTAGGGCACTAGAGGGGGTGGGTTATGGTTCAAATCCCGGTCAGATTTCAACTCAGCCCAGCCATCCCAACTACAGGATTGGTTAAAATAACATATCACACACTGAGCCGACACCACTGAGATCATGAGTTAGAACATGGGTGGTCGCCTGCGATTATGCCGCCTTCTCAAGTGTAGTGAGCTGATGGTCTCAGCCCGTTCGCCAGTGGCTGTGCGTAGAAATCATTGCGTAAAATTTGGTTCTGCATTTAATTTGGCTAAATTCTAGCTCTGGCAATTATAAATGATTGATTGACTTTGACGTGACAAACATCACTATCACATGTAGAACGGTTGGGGTAAATGCTTGCCTCTACTGTTTTTGGACCAGAGGTCACTTTGAAGGGATCTCAAAGGTAGATCTGTGATATCTGTTGCCGCGGGCCGTTGTTTAACGTGGAACGGTTGCACTTCACTGTGGGAGTTGCTGAACAGATCACGGGGAATGCGCATGACAGGGAGCGACAGAAACAGGAACATGTGGATTCGAGAACAAATTCAGATTAGAGGCACCCTGTTGACTTGTTACGAAAAGTACGTGTGCTTGGTCAGTACACCGCTCGGAAGGGAAGACAGCCCGTTCGTCAAGACTGCCAACAGATAGGATGCCCACTGCAGAGATGGAGCAGATAAATGGGCTGATATACCGAAGCTAAATGGATTGTTGTATTGTGAGTCCGTGAGCAATGTTGATCACTTTGGAAGGCCTTCATCCAGGATTGAATGGCTGATTGTAATGAATGTTGCGTGCAGTGTCCTTCATAAACGTTGCTGTTGCTGCATGCGTAAATGTTATTACTATTCTTGTACAAACCCTTTCTTCGCTCTCCTACCTCGCACTGCGTCTGCGTCTCTCAACCTTGTGGCCCTGTGCGCTGCTTTAATATTTCGATTTATTAGGTTGGGCTTTAAGTGCTTGTTTGGACTCGCAGTAAAAGTGTTTTAACGCGTGCCCATTACCACGGCGGTGGCCTAAGTGCACTGTGTGTGTGTGTGAGTGAGCAGAGAGCTGGTTTAGCGTTGTGCGTGTTGGCTATTCTATTCTTGCGTATGGCAATATGTTCAGGAGCTGAACGCCAAATCCCGAGGTCTGATAGCCACGAGAGGTCTTCAGGAGAGAGTTCGTATAGTTTGTGCTTCGCCTTCGTGGAATGAGTGAAAACCACAGCGGCTTATTTCAACATGTCATGTGGCTAACGAGGGCTCATTGGCCCATATCAGATCAGGGACGCTTGTCCTCTTGACCTCCTTGAGGGGCTGGGTTCGACGCCAAGTGCCTGCCCCATCCCTAATAAAGCCAGGTTCTCATCCCGCACCTCCCATGAGCGCGGGTGTCTACATACGGTGTGGAAGAAGTTCAACGCACGTGTATGTTTTTCGTGCGCAGTGAGAGATACTTTTTTAATCGGGTCTCTCGACCACTAGACTGACAGACCGGTGTCTGATCGGGTTCTGTAGAGTTAGAAACATATTTTGAACCACGTGCTCCACATTGTATAAATACATCTACCGCTCAATTCCAATCAACCACACCGCTGTTAATCATAAAAAGCACGTGGAAGTTGTTTCCTTAAATAAATGAGCTAAGCAGAGCCCAATGGAGCAAACCAGTAAAAAAAAAGTTATATAAACACGGCTGTATTTGAATTAGGTACACGGTTTACTGGTAACCCTGTGTGGAAAGATAATAAAATTAAGGTGTATGATTTTTCAACACACACACACACACGCGCGCACACAGCTTTCCGCCAAAACCTGCGCTTCCCACAGCGTTGGCCAGATTGTGTTCGGATCCGTACCCTAAATTTACATCCTATGGGGCTTAATAATTAGAACATGTTGGGCTGGTATCGGTGTGAGTATTTTTATATTCTCACACCAGAGCACCTCGGTCGAATGTCTGTCTGAGAGAGCAAGCGAGCAAATGAGAGAGCAATTTAGAGAGTGAGTGGGTGAATAAGGGAGTGAGTGAGTAAGTGAGATAGTCTGTGGATTACTGACAGTGTGAGTGAGTGACATCGGAAGAGAGTCAATAGGAAAGCGAGTGGGTGAGTGAGTGAGCGAGACGAGAGCAAGCCAGAGAGTGAGCACACGAGTGTTATATGAGAGTGGTGATTGAGTGTAGATAGTAAGTCAGTAACTGAGTGATTTTTCAGTGTGAAAAAGACCGAATCAAACAAATGAGTGAGTGAACAAGTACTGTCTGCGTGAACGTGACCAGGTGAGTCCCCACTTGCATGAATGAACGAACGACTGTGTGAACGGGCGAGTGTGGACGTCACTGCGCGAGTGACTGAGTGAACGAGCAAGTGACTAGCTCGAACGACTGAACAAAGCCGGGTGACCAAGTTGAGCAAGGAACTTGGCTGAGTAAGCGAGCGGGGACCTCTCACCAACCACACGGCTCCGTGCGGTCATCTCCTCACGCCCACCACCGATCCCCGCGCTCGCTCCGCTCCGTCCGCCCACCTCTCCTCGCGGTGGCTCGCTTAATGGACTGGCTCAGGCGGCTCATGCTGTGCCCCCGGCGCGCGTGCGTGCCGCTCGGAGCGCAGGCTTGCCCGGCACTCGCGTGCCTCGATCGGCACCCGCGGCGGCGTCGGCAGCGCAGCAGCGGCGACGCCAGCAGCGCCAGCAGCAGCGGCGGCGGGAGGAGGACGAGGAGGAGGAAGAGGGACCGGCGTTGCTGCGGCTCCGGCTGCGGTTGTGGCGGAGAGAGGGCGGTGTGGCCGTGCCTGGCTCGGCTGCATCATGGGGCAGCAGGAGGAGGAGGAGGGGGGGGCGGTCAGGTGGCTGCGTCGCTGAGCCCCCGGGCGGGGAGGGGGCTGCAGTGCCCCCCGGCGCGAGGGGAGATGAGCGGGGGACCCGGGCAGACGGACATCCTGGCCATCGGCTTCCTGGTGAAGGAACGCTGGAAAGTGGTAACGGCACTCGCAGACGCACTCTCTCTGTCTCTCGCCCTCTCTCTCCACATTGGGATTATACATAGAAGCGGAGTGGTAGCAGCGATTGTCAACTCCTCCTGGCAGACCGATGCCCGCTTGCAGGCCAGGTGCTGAAGTCACCTTGTGGCACACAGGGACAGCTGCCACTGAGGGTGTGATGCAAGTGGATTATGGCATGCAAACCCTGTTTGAGATGCTCTGGCGTAATGGACGATTAAGAATCAGGCTACAGTCTACATTAGTGTTTTTTTCTTTATTATTATTTTATTTTTTATTATTTAAAATTTTATTCACATTATTATTTTTATCTACGTGACTTTACCGAAAGAACCAAAGAATATGAATAATTGTCTCGTGCCTATGCCGATGGTGCTTTTATTGCGTTGGTAGCAGTGGCGGTTGTGGTGGTTTTACCTGAGGCTGTGATGTATATTGATGGTGGTGGTCATCATGGCAGCGATGTTAACGGCAATTGTGTTGTGTTGATAATAGCAGTGGTGTTTTCAGAACGGTAAGACTGATGTGTTGGTGATGGAGGGTAATGATGGTGTGGTGTGGGCTTTGGTTACTGTGTTGAAATCCAGCACTGTGTCACTGACACCATTGGAGATGAGCAATACCAAAGTTTGACCAGATTTTATCCATTCAGAGTTTCGGATATCGAAAGATTCTTGGGCACATTACAAACACATGGACACGCACACAAACACAAATGGATCCACATTGAAAAGCACAAAGGCACCCCCCCTCCCCTGTATAACCTGAGCAGACTGTTGGGGCAAGTGATGTTTGCGAGCACCTGTGAAGGCCGGCACGGCACACAAAGGGTTGTCGGTGGTCAACTTCACGCCTGGTTGCCTTTTGTTTCCCTAGTGGCAATGTTTACACATGGCATCAGGTACTCATTTGAGGCTGAGTTGACCTAGGGGAGGCCCATGACAGATTCAGATAATCGTCACTGGTGTTTGGCCGTGAGTGGGAAGTGAACTCGGGTTGTATGTATGTTGAACTTCTTCCGCGCTGTACGTAGCTAACTCTACTAATCGCAGGTGCGGGGAAAGGACAACAAACTAAACACATAAAGCATTCTATAGAAATGAGTCCTTCCCCCGCACCTCCGATTAGCATGGTTGGCTACGTATGGTGCGAAAGAAGTTCAACATGCATATATACATCAGGTTCATAGAGTAGTGCACGAACCACTGCATCATTGCTCCCCACAGAAAAACACAGACACATGGACACACAATTGGACTGGAGACACACACACACACAAGGTTACACAGACAGACACACATGTACACAGACACACGCACGGGGCCTGGGAACATGGCGGTGAGGTATGGGTTCACTTCCCAATCAAGGAATGTTGATGGTGGTTATCTACGTCCTCACTGTAGATGAATATCTGTGGCTAATGAATCAGATGCCTTCCGTAACCCCCCTTCCCAATTGTTGGCTCACGGAGCCTCTCAAGATAGCCGTCGTATTGGGTGACTTTAACGCCAGAGTGGGTTATGGTGTTTGCACTTGGGCAGGCGTGATGGAAGGTATAGGCTGTATGCACTGTCTCTTCTCCCCCCCTTCCACCCCCACGTGTGTGTGTGCGCGTGCTGCTGTAGCTGAAGAAGATTGGGGGCGGGGGTTTTGGTGAGATTTACGAGGCCGTGGACTTGGAGTCTCGCGAGAGCGTCGCCCTCAAGGTCGAGTCGGCCACGCAGCCCAAGCAGGTGCTGCGCATGGAGGTGGCCGTGCTCAAGAAGCTGCAGGGTGACTCTCGCTGGCTCGCTCGCTCACTCAGAACCTCGCTCACTCAGAATCTCGCTCACTCAAAATCTCGCTCACTCAGAACCTCACTAACTCAGAACCTCGCTCACTCATTCAAAACCTCGCTCGCTCAAAACCTCGCT
>CM025629.2:8510739-8530293 GCA_014621495.2 Entosphenus tridentatus
GCCGCCGGCGCTGCGGGCACCGGGCGCTCTCCCGCCGCCGCCGCCGCCGCCGCTGTCGCCGGGCGACCTGCGACGGCAGAACCGCACCGACCAGAACCGCAACAAGATCGGCGCGGATGCGTGCTGGGGGGTAAAACGACTTGCCGTCGCTTCTTTCCTTCTGCCGAATCCCATGGACGTTGCATTGTCGGCACCCGACCTCCGAAGTCTGCTGCTCCGGAGTTTCGTTATAACCACTGGCCTCCTAGTTTCCTTTCCACGCTGTTGACTCGTCTTTCAAGGGTTGTTCTTGTAGCCTCATCATCGCCACTATCCGGCTTTTGGTCATCCACTTGGTTCCCGACCTCTGGGCGCTACTCGAAGGCTCGTCTGTAACCTGCCCAGCCGGAAAGCACCGCATCCTCAAAGTGTCTTCCTGCTCCAGCAAGCACCTCCGATTGGCACGGTTGGCTACGTGCGGTGCGAAAGAAATTCAACATACCAAGTGGTTATCTAATTTGGTGCTCCTAAGCCACTCGTGGAAATTCCACATTCTCTTAGCAGGAGCCATTCCCTTCTATCGGCCAGCCACGGTGGACTTATTTTGAAGTGGTATAGCGGTAATTTTGACGAGAGTGGAGGGAGGTGATGTTTGGCTGAGCCCACCCTTGAGCTGGATTTGACCTCGTGGGCTTTCGCGGCCGAGCTATACATTCTCTCGATCTGACCGCATCGTAATCCCACCCAGATAATTGCAATGATGTGAACGCTTTGTTACTACTTTGTGGCAAGTAAAACGTTATTTGTGGAACACGTGCATACGCGCGTCCGTGTGAGAGCGAGAGCCAAAAAGATGTAGATCCCTCGTATAGCCGTGTACACCGTGTGACTTACCCAGCCTGCCTGAGTTCGATTTCCAGCCAATGCACATGGCTAATAGACCACCGGGGATCAAACAGGCACAGAGATGTGTGGAGGAAGCAGTGGCTGAAACAGGACATGAGTGTGTACACTAGGGGAGATGATTCCATATTCCACGCGAGAGCGCTTGGTGAAAGCTTGAGAGAAGAAATGCCCAACGGACGGCTCAGCCAATCAAACTGCACTCGGGAGTACGTGCGGCTGCGAAGGCTTGTGTGGTTAATTTGACTGGCGCTTATCTTAACAGGTCCTGGGCCTTCCCTAGGAAGTCTCTGCCTCTAATCAGTACCTGGAACGTTGTGTAAACGTCGGTACTGGGGAGGCAACGTCGGTCGGGCATGGTGCTGGCCTCGCCACCGCCCCCTCGTGCGCCGTGCCGGCCTTAATTGGTGCTCGCTAACAACACTTCCCCCGACGGTCTGTACGGCTATAGGGGGATCTTTGTGCATGTGAGCGTGCGTGTTTTCAACCGAACAGACACACACGTGTACTCGCGCACGCATGCACGCGCGCACACACACGTATATTAACCCGTGTGTACGCTTTCCAGGATGAGCGGCATTTGGAACAAGGAGACATGTCCACGGTGAGGGAGAACGGGGAGGTCGGAGGAAGGTAATGACTCCTCTCTTACACTCTCGACACCACGCCACTGAGCGCCACGCCACGTCACACCATGCCACTCCACGCCACACCGTGCCACACCGTACCACACCGCACTCAAGGAGCGGCGCAGTGTTAGATCAAACCGTCTCCTTCCTTAAACAAGCGCAGCGCTCATCGCCGCTCGTGGCCCTGAGCGCCGTGGTGAAACTTCCACATTCTCATGGTGGAGCCCGGTTTCTCTACCATCGTGGTCGACTTGTGGGTGCCACGGTGGCTAGATGTTAACTACCTCGCCTGGTATACAGGAGATCATGGGTTTGATCGCGACCATGATGATGCCTCTATATTTGGAGTTTTTATGTTCTCCTTGTCGTCGCGTGATTTTTCTACGGGTCCTCTGGTTTTGCCCTCCACATTTAGAATCAACATGCATTTAGAGTAATTGGCTGCTATAAATTTCCACGTGATAAGCCATTTCGTTGAGCTTTCATTTGTGATAGCCAGGTCGCTTCTTAAAAAGAGCTATATACCATGGTGGGCCTTATCTGGTGAAATACATTTTTTTCAATAGTTTAATGTGGGGGGAGAAAGCCACGTGGAGAACTTGGAGAAAGCAAACCCAAAAGAGGGGACAACTTTGATCGATCGATAACTCAGAGCTGTGCAGAGGTGACATAAGAATCCATTGCTTTACTGTCACCTTCTGGCAACCTCACCTATAACACCTGGTATTCCCAGGCAGTATGTATGTATGTTGAACTTCTTTCGCACCGTACGTTGCCAGCTGTGCTTATAGGAGGTGCGAGCCTTCGGTCCCAATACCAACCACGTTCAACCCTGCCTCGCTTTTTGATGTCTGATCGTATTGGGGCGTATTCAGGGTGATTTGGTCAGAGGCCCAATAATAGTAAAATGTAGAGTAGAGACACTGTTATCTACAAAACCACGCGTAAACACTGCATATCGTGCAAAAGTGTGTCTGAATTTGGCGGTACTGGGTGAGCAATTCCGTGAGTATTTGCCCATGTCTAACTTGGCTAACAACGTGACACCGCCATTTCCAATGTGCAGGCCCGACGCGCGCGGGGAGACCTGGTGGGACCCAAAGCTGGAGGGGGCGGTGGCAGCCCCCGCCGCTCACGTGTGGCACCACGACGACGTTTACCACGGCGACGGTTACTACGGCGACGGTTACCACGAAAATGGTCACCTTGGCGACGGCGTCCACGGCGGTGACAACAACGAGGGCGGTGGCAGCGCGCTACCCGCGACCACTCCGACGGACGAGTGGGTCGTCGTGGATCACGAGGACTTCCCGCCGGACGGGGGTCGACCCCCCGCTGATGCCGCGGTGCATTCTGGGAGGACGCGTGGAGACGGTGCCGCCGATGAGCTCTGCTCCCTGGAAGACGACGACGAAGGTGGCGACGAGGGTGGTGGAAATGGTGCGGCGCCGGCGGAGGAAGAGGGCAGGAGGGCGCACGGCGGCGCTCGAGCCAAGGGGGTGGCCGTCGATAAAATGGACTCGTCATCGTCCGAGCGAGATCAGGGGGCGGCACAGGAAGTGGGCGCCATTGGACCGTTGGGTCACGTGACTTCCATCCGATTCGGGGACCCAGAATTGTGGTTGGATTCGGAGGGGGCCAGGGAGAGGAGGAGAGTTGAGGTGAGTTTGGTTTAGAATACTCGTTGAACAAACTTCTGCATCATTGAACTTGCTGTCACTGAATGGATTCCACTTTGAATGCTTTCATCCTCTTCGCCGCTCTGACCGTGATGGTGCCGATGCGAGCGCACGGGTATTCGTGTCTGTGGGGACCTTTTTTGCCAGTAGCAAAATGATGAAATAATAAGAATAGGCTTTACCCCTTCTAGCAATAACATTGATGTAACTGCTCAACCCGAGCTATTTAATGCTTTGATATTTGCACTGCCTTCGTGCTGTTCGCCTTTTGGCGTTCTCTGGTCTAACACTGGCGAGACAAGGCCATAAAGAAGGCTGGTGTAGGCCAATCGGTTTCAAAGCCAATGCCCATCTATTATCAGAGCGTGTTTGTTTGGTTGCATGTTTTGACACATGTCGAGTGCCGTGCCGGCTTTCATTGGTGCTCGCTTAATGGCACTCGCCCTCACAGGTTAGTTAAAGACTATACGGTGTGGGGGGGTCTTTGTCTTTGATGTGGCGTACAGCGGACATCCCCACCGGATGTGAGCCGAGGTCACGACCCCGGCGTGCCGCCCCCCGCCCAGTCCCCTGTGCCGCGGAGTGCGTCCGGCTCGAGCAGCCCCTTGGGCTCCGTCGGGCGCCGCCAGCTGCCCCTGCTGCCCCGCGCCTCGGGCATCAAGCTGCTGCCCTCCGTCATCCGCATCTCCAACGCCCAGCTCAGCCAGGTGATCAGGGCATGGCAAGGTCGAGCGAGGTGGAATGGGGGCATCGTTTAGCCCCGGGAAAGGAAACAAGTAGTCAAAATCGATATATTTCCCTACCCTGGAAGAATCCGAAGAGCTCATGAATCTCTCTCCCACCCTACTGTTGCAATTCAACCTCACACGGTTCCACTTGTGGTGCGGTGACATGCGCCAGTGGTTGCGTTTGCCACTTGTTGTTGCAGAGGTTCACCGTTCGAATCCAGCGGTCGCCCTGATTAACACTGAGGTCTGGTTAACCGTGAAAATACCACAGGCTGCCTACTTCACAGTGGACATTGGAGATCCCCCGAAGTCATTCGCAAGAGTAGGCCGGTTGTGTGCCAGCACCAAAGGGCCCACATTTTCCAAATTCGAAAATTGGCCACAAATTAAACAAAGTGGAATAATGCTTGGCAATCATCGTCCCTTACTGGCAGACTAATGCCCCAGGTCACTCTTGCAATGAGACTGTCCTCACTTCTCGCTTGGCGTGAACAAAGTAAACTTCGGGAATACCCACCTTCGTGGACATATACTTTATCCACGTGAACAGACATTCCAAATGAAGACCGGTCTTGGGCCCTTGCAGTCAAGCGCCATCATCATGGCCGGCTCCCATCGTACCTTGAGCGCCGCGTGACGATTCGCACATGTGTTTGTGCAGCTGTCGAGTGGCTGGGAGGTGCCCCCACCGCTGCCTCCGCTACGGCCGCCCACGGCGCGCGAGGTGCCGCCGCTCCTTCACGCGGCCGCGCAACTCCCTGCATCACAACACGAGCGCGATGTCCAGGAGAGGGAGCCGGAGCAGAGCCGAGCCCTTGCAGCGACGCAGCCTTTACCGGTCGGTAGAGGCGTCGTCGCCGGCGGCGGGGGGGGGCGGCGGGCGGCGGCCTTGGTTGACTGGTCGACTTTGGCAATTAAGATCAACAATTAGCTCCAACCATTAGATGTCATCGGTTGATGTATTCGACTAGAAGGTTGGATCGATCGTTCGATCCAGTTGCTCGTTGAGCCATACTAAAAGACTGGTAGGAACCTCCTGGTTACACCAGCCCACAGGGGATTATTGCGTCCGTCTGTCCGTCGTGCATCTAAAAATGGGAGGGGAGGGGCTGGGTGGGGAGGGTGGGGAGGGGTTGGGTGGGGAGGGGAGGGTGGGGAGGGGCTGGGAGGGTTGGGGTGGGAGGGGTGGGTCTGGGTGGGGAGGGGCTGGTCACCCCGTGGTGCCCTTATAAAACTCAACGTTTAACCTACTCACGCCGGCTTGTGCCCGCCCTCACAGTCGGCCATATTTGCGGAATACACCACGCCGCCGTTGACCCTGGCCATTGACCGAGCAACCCAACGTTCCTACCAGCTCCCTCCGCAGGACAATGTGGTAATGGAGTTGGCTAAACACGACAATCTAGGACCACAGAGGTTGGGCATCTTGTTGTGCCGGTTTTGGCTGCCTTCCCGCTTGTCTGGTTTTCAATGCCTCCCTGCGAAAACTGTGCACGTTACAAAGTCTACAACTTATTGATGTGCAATTTGCACGAAATGACACCACCTTCCGAGACTGGAGCTGTGCACTTCTAAATTTAGATTGAAAACTCATTTGTTTGGAACTGCATTTTGCGTTTATTCTGTTGTCTTTCCCCCACACCTCCGATTAACACGGTTGGCTACGTACGGTATGAAATAAGCTCTAGATATATATGTGAATAACATGTCATTATTATTATTGTAAGTTCGGCATAAATTTCCATGCACTACATTTTAGTTTGTGCATCAAGTAGTCCATCATGATTTACGATCGTCTGTGACTTAACGCGCACCTTTTGAATTCAAATGTGGTTCAAGTTTCAGGTCTCAGCTTAAAAAAGGAGACCTTTAGTTTCCTTTGTCATAACTTCATAATTAAACGAATCTAAATGTTTTTTTACTAAAACTGAGCTATATAGCTTTTTTTCAGAAGCAACCTGGCCACAAATGATAGCTCAACTGAAGTGACTTATGTGGAAATTTATAGCAGCCAAATACTCTAAACGCACGTCGATTGCAAATGTGGAAGGAAAAACCGCAGGACCCGGAGAAAAATCCACGGGGAGAAAATGCGAACTACGAATATACAGCAGACGTCAGGGCTGGTCTCGAACCCACATTCTCAAGCATACCAAGCGAGGTAGTTAACATCTCGCCACCGTGACGAGGTGTTAACTTTTTTTTTCTTTCTCGACGCCACCAGGACTCGGCCCAGATCATCGAGGACGGTGGCAGACGAGGAACGGACGAGGAGAAAAAGGAGGCTGTGGAGGAAAAGGTGGCAGAGGACGAGGAAAGTGTTCCTGTGCCGGCCGTGCGAGGGGCAGTCAAGGGCGACATGGAGCCGGAGCGACCCTGCGACGGCGAGCGTGGGCGAGCGAGAGCCGCCCCGCCCGTCGCCGACACCGACAACGACCCCTCGCTCACCGTCGTGTCGGCACGGCAAGCGGCGCCAAGCTCAGACAGCGCAGCGGACAAACAGAAGCCTGCTGCTGCTGCTGCTGCCGGTGGCGCCACAGTGGAAAACGCAGCTCAGAGGGGTGGCTTCAGCAGCACCGGCGGCGCGTGTAACACGTCGGAACCCGCGACCCTGTCGTCTGCCCTCGCCGCGGAACTCGGTCCGGCCGCCGCCGCCGCCGCCGCTTCCCTGCCGATCCGGACGCCGGGAGGGGAGTCGGCGCCGCTCACCCGGGTGGAGCGCACGTTCGCGGCCATCGCCGAGACGACGCGGCTGGGCGTGCGCCCGGCCCGCCGGCACGCCGCGGGGCCGCCCTCGGAGCCGGCCGATGACGGCCTGTCGGACCCCGCCGCCTGCGACCTCGATAGGAGCCCGAACCGGAGCGAGCGTCGAGGCCGCCACCGCCAAGCTCGACGCCACGACCGCCACGGCGACTCCGAGTCCGACGCCGAGGCCGAGACGGTTCGCAGCGTTCCGGACAGGACGTTCGGCAGCGGCGGTGGCGCCGGAGGGGCGGTGGCTGGGTCGGAGCCCGAGGCACAGCCGGCGCCGCCAGGGAGGAGGCCAGCGATGCGAGAAGAGGCCGGCGCCCATTCCTCAGCGACGTCGGAGACGGGCGGAGACAAGTGGAGGGTGAGGGACTTCATTACGGCGAGGTTGTTGTGGTGTGTGTGTGTGGCCATCGGTGCCCAGACTGAGACCAACGAGCATCTGGTTTTGTTGGCGGATGGCTGAAAGCAGAATTCAGAGTCGGGTTTAGAGCGGTGCTGATCCAGTGATCTGAGGAGGCGTAAAATGTTATCAAATGTCGCTTCATGCGGCTTTACCAGCTTTTGAGAATGAACAACGTTGGTTTGATGGACGTGTGGATTACACTACGTACAGGTCAAGTAAGAAGGGGGTGGTATGGGGGGTGAGAGGCCTGTGGAGGGGACTTGAGAAGTAATTCTGGGATTTCGTTTCTCGTGGCCATTTCTGAGTGCACCACACGAGACCGAATAAATGTGCACGATCTTTCTCTGGGTTCTCCAACTACCTCCCAACATGCCAAACGCTCGTTCAGAGAACTGGCCAAACATCCCAAATGCACAGGATCTCAGTGAGACTTTACTGCGTAAATAAATGGCATTATTATAGTAATAGAATGATAAGAAGCTATCCATAATAGGTTTTTTTTGGGTTAGATCGCGTAAAAATGTCGTTAAACCCGCCACAACCTGACAGCCAATTAAGGTTTGTCACGTAAACAAAACATGCCAATTAGTTACTGGTTCAGCACACCGGCGTGTTGGAGAGTAAAGCTATAATATTTACAATTCGAGTCCTGTGATGTTTCGCCGAGAATTACACCCAGCCTCGTAAGTTAACAGCCAGAATTGTGGATAAATCCTCCTGTCTTCGGTATTAAATAGAGGGGTTAACTGTGATGTTGTCACTTATAAGAACCTCACTGTCACAACAAATTTCTGGGTCGTGAGAAAGGAAGGCAGCGATGCCCTCAATGTTGTGGTACAATCACCGGCATTGCACACGGCGACCTCCTGATCTTGCCCTTGACCTTGTGCTCAGGCGGAGCCTCGCTCGGAAAGCCCGGCGGCGCTCAACGGAGCTGAGCCGGACGTCTTTTCGGACGCGGAGGGCGACGCCAAACAACGTTCGCTGCAAGACGGCTTGCCCCTCCTCCTCCTCCGTGGGTGGGAATCGAGCCGGAACGAATCCGCCTCGGAGCTCTCCTCACCTCCGCCACCTTCGGCCAAGGAGCAGCTGCTGCGCATGAAAAAGGGCGTGGGGCGGCTCCCGCAGCAGCAGCAGCAGCAGCGGCAGCGGCGGCAGCAGCAGCAGCAGCGGCTCCACGTGTCGCTGCTGCTGCTCGCCGAGGGCGACGCGCGCCCGGACACCGAGGCGGCTTCGCCGATCGCCCTCGCTCCCACCGCTCCCACCGCTCCCACCGCCACCGCCGCCGCCACCTCCTCCTCGCCTCCGTCTCCTTCGTCACCACCGCCGCTGGCGCCATCGCGCTCACCGGCGCCGTCGTCATCGTTGTCGCCACCCCCCGCCGCCAGGCCGGGTTCCCCTTCCAGACGTCTCGGCGGTGCCGGCGGAGGCAAACGTAGCCGGATTCCACGGCCCGTGACGCCAAGCGGGGACGGGGCGGCGGCGGCAGGAGGAGGAGGGGGGGGGTCTGTGTCGCTGTCGTCGTCGCGAGCGCCGTCGTCGCCGCGTGCGTTCGTGCCGCGCCCGCCTCCCGGGCGCCCGCCGGCCCGACCGGCGCTGGAGTCACGGTGAGCGATGGGCAAACCTCCACCGAGTGTGTGCGTGCGTGTGGGGTAAGTTGGCACATTAGGGGGCACAGCTGGTGCATCTGTCAGTCATCTCAGTCAACCCATGATGCCTGGGTCTGTCCCGTGACCTCCTGTAAGCGAGCATTCGCGACACTTGACGTGGCCTCAGAGTGCACCTGGCCAGGCACGCGCGCCATGGTGATGTCACCGTCACTTGGTGGCGAATGGCAGGTATTGGTATTGGTGGGGTAAATAGCCGGTCGGTGTGCTGCCATCTGCCGAGGAGGTGCGGAGAAAGACCCTGGAGCCTGAGACTGGGTAAAGCGCCTGGGGTGGAGGTGACCCCCCAAGGCGATTGTGTGCAGCGTGCACTACACGGTATCATCCCGCAACTCCGATTAGCACAGTTGACTAAGCACGGTGTGAAAAAAGTTCAACGTACATCCCAACCTCCTAGACCACAGGACAGGTTCTGCAGTGTTGTAAGGATGCCCAGTTGGTCCCCCATTTTTAAGAAGTGGAACTGTACGGATTCTGTAGTTTACTCGTGAATATCTTTCCTCTGTGTGCTGGAAAGGTCCTGGCTAGAATTATTCAACATAGCTTTGCCAGGCACACCGAGAAGAAGCTTGCAGAGCCCCAATGTGGTTTCAGGCTTGCACGGATGTTACAATCTCTGTCGGTCTGCTACAGCAGAGGTATAGGGAATTGTGTGGATGTGTCCTTAGTGCACTGCACTACCATCCCAAAGACACGATTCCCGATTTCAGCCAACGTCGGTGACGAACACCTTAACCAGTGTGGAGTCTCCCCTGGATCGACTCGGCCTTTAATGAGCACGTTAAAGGCCACCTGCACCCTTGCGGGCCTTGCCGACAATAACAGGTGCTCGCCAACAGCACTTGCCCCCCAAGAATCGGTTATATCTTTGCCTTTGTCGTGTGCGCGCGCAACACAGGCTGCGCCGCTACAAGCTGCCGCCCTCCAGGCTGGACACGCGTCACCACGCGGAGCCGCACTCCGACTCCCTCGCGCCCGGCCGCCCCTCCCGCTCGCCCTCGCACGGCGCCCTCTCCTCCTCGTCGCCTCCCTCCTCCTCCTCCCGCCCGGCCAGGGCCCCAACGTCCTCGGCAGCACCGACCACCGCCGCCGCCGCCGCAACAACAACCACCGCCACGCAGCGAGGTACCGGCACGGCCTCCCAGGCCCGGCCGGGCTCCTCCTCCAACGTATCCGGTTCCGCTCGCAGACCCTCCGCACGGGCCGGCGTGTCCTCTAAAGGAAGCGCCGCTACCGCCGCTTCTGCCAGCACCGCCGGGCGGTTTGGCTCGGCCGGTCAGCCGCTCGTCGCCGGCGGTGGAATCGTCGGGCAGAGGGCGGCGACGGCCGCTGTGAGGGACGGGAGGCCCAAGCGCAGCAGTAAGCTGAGCAGATAGCCCAGCGGCCTGGCGCCCGTAAGCTCCGCTTGCCTCACGAGAACTGCTAGCTTCCAAGGTCACGTGTGCGTACGCGTGGGTCTTGAGTGCGTCTTGTGAGCGTGTCTGTGTCTCTGTGTGCGTGCGAGTGAGGAGCTACTGCGTAGCGGTTTGCGCAGTGCGCTTCAATCCCAGCGACTTAAGTTCACTTCCGAGTTGTGATGCACAACATCTCAAGCTGCCCTGGGCCTCTCCTAGGCTAATTCAACCAGAAGAAAGCAATTGCACGCAGTGAGAACCTGATGTAAGGTTTGACAATTTGCGCAGCTTTGTGGGAAAGGGGAGGAGTGTTGAGAGGTCGGCATTGCTTGATGCCGATGTTTGGGTTTAGAAACGGACTTCGTTCACCGTCATTTACGCTGCAGATGTGATGAGCGTTGGTCGCCAGTACGCGCGTGTGTGTATATAGGCGTGCGGTAGCGCTGAGCGATACCTGTGGTTGTCGGAGACGACGCCCACGACACCGGAACTGATGCGGTGTCGGGAGAGCACCGTTGGCGTGACGGCGAAACCGAACGACGACCGGTCAAGTAGCGCTGCAGAGCGCTCCACTCGCTATCGCATGGTTCAAGAGCTCAACTCCCAGTCGCCGGGCATATTGTTCCACCATCGTTGTTATCACTTCAACGTTGATAAAATGAGCGCCGCTCGCTTGAGCAGGGAATTATTGTTTAATTACCATGGTATTGCTGAGGAAAAGTCATTTGATTGATATTGCGCAATTTTTTTTTTAAGCGTGTGTGTACAATTGCCCCGTATCTTTGTGCTTGGCAATTCTCAGATATTGCTTGCTAAGCGATACCCAAGATGGCCTTCGGTACGTGTGCGTATCGCAGTGTCCCTCACGTTCCGGCATTGCGATTGCCTGTATCGCTCGGCACTACTTAACGTGATGGCGCACGCACACATGCATGAGTGTACGCGTGAAGACACGTGCCCATTTGCACGCACGGACACACGCAGGGTTGCAAGTCGGCTGGCATGTGTGCATGTACACAGTACGCATAAGCAGCACCTACACACAATTCGCAGGCAGTTTGCAGGACACCGTAACCTCTCTGTGGCCACTCGGATCGCGATTCGCAGCCCACCGTTGAGTGCGTCACCCCATGCACCGCGCGCGTGCGTCTGCATCCCAGAGGTAGGCCTCATATCCGCACGCATCACGGCAGTGTGGTGACCGTGCGTCTAACGCCGCCCCGTATTTACGTGTCGGTAAATTTTCGTTGCAGCAAATCTGCACGTTTGTACTCTTCCGCAATTCGTTGACATTTTAATCGCAAGGCTGAGAAGCAAAAGTTGGGATGAACTGAGACGCGGTTCTGTGAATTTCACAGCGCCCTTAGCCGCTGTTGTAGGTAGTGTGCAGAATGAGAGCGCATTGCTGATGTTCCAAATGGGCGCCGCGGTGGCTAGGAGATGTTAACTACCTCGCCTGGTATACAGGAGGTCATGGGATCGATCCCGACTCTGATGCCTGTATATTTGGCGCTTGCATGTCTCTCTCCCCATGGATATTTCTCTGGGCTTCCCTTCCACATTTATAAACATACGTTTAGAGTTGTTTGCCGCTGTAAATTTGCACACGATAAGCCACTTAGTTGAGCTGCCATGTGTGGCTAGGTCGCTTCTAAAAAAAAAGAGTTGTAAAGCTCAGTGGGCCTTAGCTGGTTTTAGAACTTAAGCAAACTTATAAAAGCCACGAGCGCATGCTTTATTTAGGTCAGCCACGCGGTGAGGCAGCTTTGAGTTGAGTGAATTTGCGTTCCGACGTAAAAATCGCTCTCGTGGTTTTTTTGGGCGCCCGAGTGGTTGCCCGTGAAGACGTTTACGTTGACCGACATCGACGCACATTGAAGTGACAAAATGGCATTACGAATATTTCACCAGGGTCTGCATTGGCATCGGTGTACAAGCACAAACTCCCGCAAACTCGCCAAATTTTGCCGTTAACACTTTCTTGGAAAACGTCAAAGAGTGGTCATTGTGCACGGCTATGGCGTTCCTCTATGCTTTGCCTGTTTCAAGGCGGTGATAACGATTGGGTTTCGTGTTTTATGATTGTCCAGCGCATTTAATTTGTCGCTCATCTCCATTGGCAGCTCTGGGTCAGCGGCTTGTAAATTCCACTTTCCCATGGCGGAAGCGGTTTCTCCAGCACAACTGCCCATTGATGTCTCGCAAAGCGAAAACCTATTTTATTCCACCACGGAGGATATGGCAATCGTGGGGCTGAATCTACCTACCCTCGACATGGGATTTTAATTCACAACAATTCCATCTTCTTGGTTCTTTCGGTAAAGTCACGTAGAAGGGAAGTAATAAAATAATAAAAATAATAAAACATAATAAAATAATTCCCTTCTACGTGACTTTACCGAAAGAACCAAGAAGATGAATTCCTGTAGTCACGAAAGCTTTAAATCGAAACAATTCCATCGTGCATTCATTACGTGTACCTGCATGCACACGGTTAACGTTTTAAATATTTTTGAAAACAAGACGTGACAATCATTCCCCGATTTGCTAGCGAATACAAAAAACGGTGGGCTGGCGTTGACCGCGTACGATAAAAACACGCGACATTGCCCCCGTGAGTGGCCAGCCCCGGAGTTACAGCATCGGAGCTGTTTCAGCAGCAGCAGCTGTTGTTATTGATTGAAGGAAGATAGGTGCTTGAGTTGAATGATCCAGACGGGACAAAAAATTAGTCATCTTTGCGATTGTTTTGTCGTGAGCACTTTGATGACGAAGGTTTCGAAGGCGTCGAGCAAACACATCTTTACCGTTGCGGTGCATTCTGGAGTAGGTTAGATGCTACGAATGTTCCTGCCATATGTACACGAGACGCAGGATGATGGAGCGACGGTTGTGAAATGAGTAGCATTGGCCGTAGCGTACAAATGTGAAATGAAACTCGATCACGGATGATTCACGTGGGGCAGAAGCAGGTGTCATTCCATGTGGGAGAGGCCTTGTATTTGAAGGATATCTGATCCAAGTTATTTTGGGGATGAGGCATATAATTGCTGAGTCGTGTCTCTGGATATCCGGCCTTGCCTCTGGTACTAAATCAATGCAAGAAACCAATTTTCATGTTCATCTGGGTACCAGATCTGCAGCTGAGATGAAATCTCCAGTGAACCCCCGAGTCATTCGAAGCATGGCTAAGAACCATGAGGCTGGGAAGGTCCAGGAAGAGTTTATCGGGTGAGTGTTTCGAGGGTGACTTTTGACAAGTAAACAATCCCTGATTACATATTATTCAAGCGCATATAAGTAATATAACAATCCCACATTTTTCGCTCGAAATGAAACAATATTTTATTGCCTACATAATAATTCTTTTCAAGTTCTTCAAGTTAAAACGTTGTGCTAAGTTAATTTAACATCACAAATTGGAACCTCTCCCAGGCCGTGAGCCGTGATTTGTGTGTTCTCCGCTGCTTTCCTCGCATGAACCCAAGTTGCCGACACGGTCGTTTCCCAACTTTAATTGAGTTGGAATCACTTGGGAATTTTTTTTCTAAATGGAAGCAAATCACAAATGCTAAATAACAGTATTCTGATTACATCTGAGAGTGACATAATGACCAGGGCATTGCTCCATAACCTTCATTCATGTGACCTCTGCTCGTCCGCACAGTAGGGAGCAGCACGTGCTGCACCCGGCCTGGCACATGAGAGTTCACTGCCCGATGGTAAAACAAATCACTTCAATTCTGAGCTGATAATTTAGCCAAATCAAGTGCCGTACCAAATTTTGTGCCGTCATTTGTTCCGTCATTTTTGACCGGGCTGAGACCGTTGACTCCGCTGTACCTGATAATCTACTTTCATGGCGGGCGACTTCTCAGCAACCACGTTTCCTAAATTACAACTCGATGAGCCATCGATTCTGCCAACCGTTGTGCCGAATCCCGCGGCGTGCGTTCTCATGTTGCGGCAGATTTTGGTAAAAAAAAAAATCGCCAGAGATGAATTGTCGCCATGGAGGCATCGTAATCGCCGAACTAATGTAACCACGTACAGCGCTGCGATGCGCCTTGGGGTTGAGAAAGACGTTCGTTGCTCGGCGCGACGTCCGACGTTTCCTCTCTGCACGCCGACAGCTTCTTCAGGAAGTGAATTGTACAAGAAAACGCATCTGAGAACGACACCACGAAAACCTGCGCAGCGGTAGAACCCACTCTACTGTGACCACTTGTGGTCGTCTCCGACGCCGCGTAGTCTGCACGGATGCCGTCGAAGGCCCCAAAGCGTCGTCCCTCGGTCGCTGTCATCTTCTCTTGAGCCAGCTCAGCCAGGTGCCCGAGAAGGAGATTTGCAGCCAAGTGGGGTTTAGGTTTTATTAAGGCAACGTTTACATTTTTTTTGCCGCCCTTTTTAGTTTTTTTTTATTATTAAACGTTTAGTGCAAATGCAGCCGGTTTGAAGAAGTTGTGAATATTTAAGAGGTCAGAGTCACGGAGTAAATTTTTTCCATATGGTGGTCACCGACACGCTCCGGTTCGGATAAAATTGTGGAGCTTGGTGGTGACCACCCAGATGAAAGCCAGATTTAACCCAATTACTAAAATCTGGTCTTACCAGGTTAGAACTTGGGCCTGCACGGGTTCCTTTTACAAGTTCAACCTGGTCACGATGGCCATACTAGCGGTGATGCTTAATAGTTTTAAACACCCAAGTATAGCTGCTTGGATGAGTGAATGCTGCAGATGTGGAAACCTTAGCTGATAAACTCACTGCTGTGAGTTAAAGGTAGCTGCTAATTTGTGTAACAAAATAAAAACCTCTCGCACGAACAAGGTCATGGGCCCCTGCGTACACGAGACGATGCAGAACGGCTTTAGCGAAATCGTTCACAACAACATTTTTTCGGACGATGCAATTCATGGTGGTGCGGTCGGGTTAGAGCGTGCGACGGTGGAGAAGTGGTTCTCAACGCTCCAATTCGACAATGCAATGGCGGGAGGGGTTGAGTGAAGCCGGGGGTTTGTTTTGTGAGATTGGTGGGGCCGTGCTGGTTAATGTCCTCTCGCGAGTCAAGGGCTGTCGGTGGTGCGAAGTTAACAGTTTCTGTTGTCGAAGTTTAAACTCGTTGGTGTTGAATGTTCATTTGCTTTCCGTCCATGGAAGCCTGCAATTGTGTATATTTATTTACGGCATTTATTTACCTTCCCTCGTGTACATAATGTGTATACGTTAATTTATTACGTTGATTTTTATGTGTATATATATGCACGTCAGTAAGTGACCAGTGCGCTGCTCGCTAAGCACGCGTCCGTCAACCTCCCGGGCAAAAGAGGGCAACGCCGTTCCGCCACTCCGCTCGCCCCACGCTTCGCTGTCGTGAACCAAGCGCCCGCTAACTCGGCTAGTGCCGTGCTAAGAGGCGCTCGGTTCGCATTCCGGAGGGTCGCAAGTTAAAATCCCGTTCTGGAGTCGACTCGGGCAGAGGTCGGCAAACAAAATAACAAGGATAGCCATTTTTTTCAAATTCGGTGACAATGTCTATATTTGAAGAGCTGCGGTGCCACGTGAATTCGAGGCGGTGGCGCTTAATAAATAACTTCATGAAGTCGCGCTTAAAGAGCCGCATGCAGCTCCGGATGCCGCGGGTTGCCAAGCCCTGCTCTCGGGTGTCAGAAATTGAGTGAAGTCAGCATTGGTCTTGCTATGGATAAACTGGTCCTCATCATGGGAATGTGGAATTTTCAGCACTGCTTAGGGTTGCCAAAGGAGACAAGCTCTTACTTCAGCAGAGAGCCTCTGAATCTCGAGAACAGGAATACGCCCATCGAGACCCATCATTAAATTTGGACCCTTGGTTAACCGAACATTAGGCAACCCAGAATCAGTGGAGGAAATTCTGCATTCCCATGGCAGGGGACAGTCCTCTGTGGGAAGTTAACAAGTCGTTGTCCTCTGCAAAGCGGTGTGACTTTATCAACCCCGGTGGGATGATGGGCCGAGTCATTCCCCAATTGAGATGTTTAACTCGTGACCCGAGGCATCGCGGCCCGAGTGTCCGTGTGCTGTGGTCACTCGTAACGCCGCATGCTCGTGCACGGCTGTGGCGGCAGTTGGAGCAGTTGACCCCGTGCTAGCCGGCTGGGTGAGCACACGGACCACGAGGTCAGCCAGCCACTTGGTTTAACGTGACCGTAGACCAGCACTGGCGTGGAAGGACGATTTTAAACTCAACCACGGAGGTTTTCGCAGCCAATGTTATTATTCACGATTGATTTTTGGGTTATGCCGAGTCATAATTGTTGACCTCCCCCCCTCCCCGCCCATCCAATTAGCACGGTTGGCTATGTTCGGTGCGAATAATGATCTAGCCAGATGTGTTGTCAAGACCCTCCACCACCCGAGGTGGCATTTGAACCAGAGTCTCACGGAACGTTGCTAACGAAGGCTGCTCCTTGACACGTTTCTTTTTTTGTCGGAGCGTCGGCAAGGTGGCGAGCTGCTCTTTCTTTTTGTAGAGCCATGCGCGCGAACGATCGCCCTCTGGCGCTGGGTGGAGGTTGGCCTTGCGGGAAGTGACTCGGTGAGAACGGTGCCCCGGTTCCGTGGGGGGTTTGCCCTCCGGGCCCTTTCCCCTGATGAGGCGACGCGATGACCCAGCCGCGACTGCACGAGCTGCGGGAAGGGGGCGACTGTTGCTGCTCTCGCGAATGACATCGCGAGAGCACCGACGGTAAGATTGTTGTTTGACGAAATAGAGGGGGAAAAATTACAATTGAACTCTGGACGTTGAGGCAAAACTGTACCGTGCAGAAGGTGGGTGGCGATCCAATTCAAGAATCTATTGTTTTGTTTGTGTTGTTTGTTCTGTCCGGACTATGTCGTTTGCTCCGGGAGCCTCAGAGCAAGCGCGCATGACTTCCATATAATTTGCACATATCACGAATAATCGCCTCTCAACGCGCGGATAATCCGTGCGCGCGCGAGTGTCGTGAGCGTCGCCAACCGGGTTTGGTCGACGTCTCGTTACGTGCAGTTGCACTGCGCGCTCCGCGATGCGACGTGCGGGATCACTCGACCCTTCGTCGCTCGAGAGAGAGAGATACAGCGTTGCCCCCCTGCTTTGTTGAGCGTGCGGTGAGGGGTGTTTGTGTACAGGACCGTGCGAGTGCCTGGCTGTGTGCTGCTGCAATTCGCGACTGCCCCGCTCTGAGCCATTCTAATGTCCGTTGCCTTGCCTTCCAACGTGGCCACACACACACAGGCAGCCACATGCGCACGTGCACACAGACACACGCCCGCGTACTTGCGCGCATACACGAAAGACAAAGATCCCCCCGGACAGACTTTAACAGACTGCTGGGGAAAGTGCTGTTAGTGAGCACCTACGAAGGCTGGCACGGCACGTGAAGGGGAAGATGGGCAGCACCACGCCCGGCCGCCTTTGTCTTCCCAGTGGCGATGTTTACACACCGCACCAGGTACATGTTTAAGGCTGAGTCGACCTAGGAGAGGCCCAGGACCGGTTCAGATAATCGTCGCTGACGTTGGCCATTACCAGAAGCGCGCCACGAACACACAAGACACACACACATGCATTTCTCACTTGTATCGTGTAATTCCATACGTGGTGGTTTAATTGGAACAAAATCTGATCGCTTGATTACTCGTCTGATTACTTTATTTTGTACTGGAGAAATCCATGTTTGAAAACGCACAGGCCAACAAAATTGTATAACTTAAATGGACTGGCTTTGCCTAGCTCGTAACGCCACTCCTGTATATAACTGCATTAAAGTACACGTCTTAACAACGCCTAGCTAGCTGGCCTATGGAAACCCTAATCTCTCAACACACATGGTTCGACTCAACAGGCTCCATGAAGTGTGCTGGCGTGGCTGATTTGCGATGCTATGAAACGGATTTAAACTCCAAGCCTATGACACTTTACCTGGCCGACCCGCACACCTTTATATTAACGCTGTTGCTGCGGCCTTATTTAAAATATGGGCCGCTTGCAGAGAAGCCTCATGGCTTGCCGAACTTGTAATGTTACCACGGACTGTTCTAAGGTTCAGCTGTAAATGCAATACATTAGAAACCCGTGTACGCACAGTTGCCGCTAAAGGGACTGCCTTGCCTATGAAACACTCCATTACACCAACAACAGCTTTAAATTATGCCTGTACTGTATATACACAAGTCGTCGTGTTGGGCTGGCTTGCCTCGCTTGTAATGTTTGTCGCTTTGAAGTGCTTTACGACTGCGACCTTTACGACCTTTTTGAGACGTTTGTACGAGATGGGTTTCGTTTTGCCGGCAAGGATTCAACGTTTGGCAAACCTGCTCGCTGACACTGACCTGTGCCCCCGACTTGTATCTCTCTCTCTCTTCCGCTTGGTACCCGTGTATAATCTATGTTTGAAGTTTTCGTGACTGCAGGGATCCATACTCGTTGGTTCTTTCGGTATAGTCACGTAGGGAGAAAATAAATCGAGAAACAAATGCTGTGGTTGTCCCACCTGATGACGGGCGCTTGTGTTGCGCCCGAAACGTCGTGATTTAATTTATACCTACGTGACTTTACCGAAAGAACCAAAGAGTACCCGTGTATAGACGCATTTAGGATGATAAACAAACTAAAAAGCTGCGAACACACCTCCTAGGCAACGTACCGTAGTTGTTAACATGAGTCTTATAACAGTTGGGAGTGAATTATTTTAATTGTAAAAGAGTGGACCTTTGTCTCTCCCCCGCTGCTTCCATCAATGAAGTCTCTTTGCCATGTATCAACGCGCAGAGTTCCTCGATTTAGTTTTTTTATTTTTGTACGCTGTGCGCGCGTTCGTGGGACCTGTAACTTAATTTATTTTATTCCGGCGCTTATTGTAAACACTTGAAGCACTGCAAAAAGGGCATCGGTCGGAACCATTCCCATTGCGTTCTGCTGCTGGAGCGACCAACATTCCCTTTCGAGGAGATCCGTGTAGCAATCTCGCCACCTCGCGCCCCCATCGAAGCCACCTTGGCCGTGTCTCAACCCGGCAGGAACTGCTTGCGAGCTCCATGGGAGCGAATCGCGTTCTAGTTCAGCGTTCTTCATTGCAGAGCCCCTGGTGGTCTTGAGTGCTGTCAAATCCCCAATGGTTTCAAATGTGTGGCAGCCCTCACACTGATGATGCCTTATTGGCAAATGTACCACCCCCCTCTGAAAATGTGAAGAACACTGCTTTAACAGATCTCTCTTGGTGAATGCTGGTCACTGCAAATAGATCTCCGTGAAGGAGAATTACCATCGCTGCAACAGGCATCTGTTGAGAGTGATGAGCCAAGCACTTGTGTAAATACTTGTGGGGTTTTTGGACCCCCCCCCCCATGTCAATGCATGTGCCTCTTGCCCCCCCCCCCCCATCCGTCAGTGGCACAT
>CM025629.2:8545426-8556682 GCA_014621495.2 Entosphenus tridentatus
ACACACCCCTAGTCTTTCATTGACACACACACACCTAATCTCACACTGACACACACACACTCACTCCTGCACACTCTACCCCCACCCCTGGCCCTCCTCGCGTCTTGCCCTTTCCGCTTTCACTTCTGCTCCGGGAGTTTTGCGGTGTGTGCCTCCTCCTCCTCTCTCGCCAGCCCCTTCGTCCTCCTGCCCTTGCTGGCCACCCTGCCAATCTTCCCGTCCGCATCTGGTCCGCCGCCTCTGGTCCACTCTCTCTGTGAGTTCACTCATCACCGCCGCTCCGTCTCTCACCGGTGAACGTCACCCTCTGCTGTATGATGGCGAGAGTCTGCCCGAAAAAGCAGCAACATCCTCACGATTTAAAAACAAAAACTCGCTCCATTCGCATCATGTTTGACCGCTGCGTTCATGTACAGCACGTTGTTGTATTGCACTTCTATGCCACCCCCTCTGCTCCCCCACCGCCGTCTATCCTTCGCTGCCTTTCACCTGTCCCGGCACTCACCAGCGTGGTGAAGTATGGTCAAGTGACACCGGTTACCGTGACACGGCGTGGGGAAGAGGTCGGGTCCCCGTTATCCCTGCAGTGGCTTTCACAGCTGAGGCCGATGCCCACCACTTTGTCTGAAACCGCATACAATGTGTAAGTTACATGGTTGCTTAAATGTAGTTTGCAGCCAGCGTGCATTTGCCCCCCCCGACCCACACATCCGATTAGCAGGGTTGGCTACGCACGGTGCAAATCAAATTCGACGTACGTGTACATGCCGGTGTTTTGTTCGGTGGTTGTTCATTGTATTGATTCCAAACTTGGCTGTGGATTTTCCTTTGAGCTGTGTAAAGCGAATTGGCAAATCCTCTTAGTGAATTGCGGCAGTAATTTGTTGGATCGGCGGAGGAAACGTAAATGTTTAAAGCTGTTGTTGCTATGCGCTGCTTCGAATGTCCACGGGTGACTTGCCTCTGCTGCCGAAAAGTCCAGAATAATTCATTGGTGTGAAGAATATCGGTAACATTGTGAATAAGCAGACAATATGTCTCGTTCATATCATTGTCTCAAGGTCCCAGCAGGCAGTGTTGCTGATGGGATGTGTAAAAACACTATTGCATGTGGAAGGACTGCTATGTTAATGAGGGAGTGTTGTCAGCAGTGGCATGCTTGGGATGACACTGGCAGACAGAAAGAGGAAGACGTGGATGAGAGAACGTGTACCCCATTCATTGACAATCCAAACTGTGAAGACGTTCATGGGATTGGGCCATATCCATCTTTGCTGCAACGTCTATGCTCCCCGCTGTAAACGACCCGGGCTGGCTTTGTGGTGAAATGTGGTCAAGTAGCTCTCAGAACCTGTATGCTGCCAGGAGAATCCCTCACATATACTTGTACTCAGTGGGCCACACGCAGCCGATGAAACTCAATGAAGTTGAAACCAGCTCATAAAGTCCTCCTTATAAACTAAACACGCGGTAATGTCAGAGTATTGTACTCCTCCATTTCTGTGACCTGGAGTCAATGGAGAAATATTTCACACTCACAAAACATTGTTTCCAGGAAATGTTTACGGCAAGCAAACAATGTCACCCGTGGGATGACCTTAGTTGACTTCTCACAAAGTGGGACTCATTTCACGTCACCCTGCGGGGATGATACTGATGGTCAAACCCCAACAGACCGGTATTAGAACCCTTCATTTTCAGATGCAGGTGCCCTAACTTTGTCTTTCGGTTGACTGGCTGCTACTTGACGTGTGTGAATCTTAGGGATTGTATGGCATTGTTTGCTGGATCATGCCCCCTGAGTGCCAGAGTGCAGAGTAAATTGTAGGGGTTTACTCCTAATTAATAATTCACGGGATGCAGTGCTTCTTTAGCCATTTGGTTTTCCTGGGACAGATGTAACTGCGGTGAGCTCGTTTTGGGTTAAAACTGCCCCGGAGAGCAAACTTGGTGTTAAAGCTGTGGTCGGCAGCATTCGAGGATGTGTTGTTGATGTTTGACGTGAGTGGGGCTGGGGTGATGATGGTGTTTTCTTTCGTATGTCCAATGGAAAGTAACTGGAGGCACATCATTTCTAAAGCAGGAAGTTGCAAGCAAAACATTCCGAATTGCGAGTCCAAGAATCCAGGCTGCATGTTGACTCATTCATCACCATCGATATTGCGTTGATAAAATGGGTTTCACTTTCTGTGGAAAGTCTTTCCAAGGAAAGACTGGCTTCTGCTATAGAAACGTGGAATTGTCACCACAGATTTAGGGCCACTGACGTGTGTGTTGTCTTATAGAAAACAAATGGTTCTTTGCAAAATATTGCTTTCGAATACCTATAGGCTCTTGTTTGATTTAATGTCTTACAACAGGCTTAGCTGCCTCTCTCACACACCACTATATTTGGCAGCTCGATTTTTTTTAAAGATGTTCCACGGAATATACTCTTAGTTCTTTCGGTAAAGTCACGTATTTTTATTAATTTTAATTTCATTTTTTACCTACGTGACTTTCCAGAAAGAACTAAGAGTATGAATCCTTGCAGTCACGAAAGCTTCAAATCTAGAAGTTCCACGGAATGTCAGTTGTATGCACTTACAACCATTCACACTCATAACTGCGTTAAGTGTTGAACCCTGACGCACCGCATTATTGTGCCCAGCTGACATCATCATCATCAACGCGACTTACTTGCAAACCCGGTTTAAGCACAGGCGACCCAGACCAGTGTTGGAAAACGCAGAATCTCAGTTGTGCTGACTCAGTGCTTTGACACAGCCATTCCGAGGCATATCCACTTCACACAAATTCCGTAAATGAATAAATCATTAGATTAACTTACGTGTAAATGAATACATTCTTTTTCGGTATCTAAGTGAGGGCTATGGCTACGAGTCTCCGTGTTTACGAAGAAAGGTGTAGCTACATTTTCTCAGCGACCTCAGTCAATCGCAACGATGGGCTGGTCTTGAACACCCCGTGCCCTTTCATCGCTGACCTGATGTCACCGTGCCTGCGGGGTGGGCTTGCTCGTAACCCGCGCGCTCATCACGAATGTCAGCATCGTTACGATTATTGGAAAAGTTCGGCTTTAATATAGTGATGAGTCGCCTGTCATTAATGTCAACGTCTACCTGCTCGCTCACAAGAGCATTTGGCCGGCACTGTGTCGGAGGCCTTTGTTCATACAGTGCCTGACACTTAATACCTCAGCGCAGTGCATCGCGACCTGTGTGGTGTGCCGTGGCAAGTCCCAGGCGTGCTGCGCTATCATCAGAATCGTAGGGAAGGAAAGAACCTCAAGCTCCCCCTGACCTCCTGACCTCCCCTCTCCATTGGTCGCGGTGCAGTACGGCAGCAGACGGGGCCATCAGCCCACACCCCCAGCCCTCTCAACTCCCCTGGTCGTGCATGCGCAGGTGGGCAAACGGACACGACGGGGAGACACACGCGGAGACACGACAACGCTGACGCACACCGAGACACGGAGGCACATGCAGATATACGGAGACGCACACGGACACGCTCACGCAGTTGGGCAAATTCTTGACCCGGAATTTGCCAGTGCCACTTGATTTCATTGTTTCTCGGCGAGATTAGTCTAAGCAAGGTATCGTGAATTCTCTCTCGGCTACAACGCATTCCCACTCACACGCCTGGGCCCACGGTGATGTTTTGGTTCGGCGTGCCGCGAAGATCAGGCAAGCTCTACAGTGTGAGCGGTGCCGTGGAATGAGAGAGGTTGAGAAGCACTGCCTTCATGTGCAATGACGAGTTCTGTAGAACAGCGAGGCTGTCGACAGCGACACCGCCTCGTGACTGCTCTTCATGTTTTTGCGATGCGAGGTGTCATTGGAGCTCGAATTTCTCTGCGCCTGGTAGCCACGCGCCCGTTACCTCTCCAACCGAACAGGTGGTTTCTGTCCCAGGCTGGCGGGGCATTCCCAGCGGCTGGCAGTGGTGTTCGAGGTGCAAACTTATCGCGGTTTACCGAGATCAGAGTCATCCACCCCAAGTCAATTGGGGTGAATCCCCCAATGGCTAGGTGCTGCCACTTTAAGCCCCGGGCGTAATTTGACCAAAGGGCCACAATAAACCAAATGGGTTTCGTGTTACTTCGAGGAAACAAATTCACAAAAAAAATATAGAGGTCAAGTCAAGTTTATTTGTTTAACCAGGTGAGATCTCAACAGATCCGGATGGTCTTCTTTGCAAAAGTGACCTGTATTACCTAAAACATAGAAACCAAAACATAGTAATGATTATATCCGTATAAAACAACGTATAAATGCGCTTCAAAAGTGAGCGAGCAAATACCCTTGACCCATTTAGTAACGTATTGTGCAACAGGCACCACCACGCTGTCCATACTCACATGCAGTGGCGTTGGTGGGCATAACACCCACGTGGTTCTTGTGAAATGTAATCCTTTATTGGTTGGCCATTGAACAAAGACGATCACTGTATCGCCTTTCCTTCCGATATTACCTTATCACTCGAGCTTTGTACTCTTAAATCAAGATTGAAAACGAATTTATTTAGAGCTGATTTTTTTTTAGTTGGTTGTCCTTCCCCCGAACGCCCGATTAGCACGGTTATCTATATACGGTGCGAAAGAAGTTCAACATACAGTGGTACCTCGGTATACGTCGTTAATTCGTTCCAGAAGGTCAGACTTATACCGAAAATGACGTATTCCAAACGCATTTTTCCCATAAGAAATAAAGGGAAAGGAAATAATCCGCCCCAGAGTATAAGAAATAATATTTTATATGGCATATTATACATTAATGGGGTTGTATAAAATAAATTAGACATTACTTATTACTAGAATGCATGCATAAATTAAAATAAATGCACAAATAATTTAAAATAAATGGAAATAAAAATAAAATGTAACATCACTTTACCTTGCTGAGAGGAGTTGATAGCCTACGAGGATGGTGGTGAGCAAGGGGGGGAGGAGGATTAAAACTTCACGAAGCTAAAATTGTGTGTTTTTTTCTTTTTCTCTTCTCTGTCTTTCTTCTTGACTTGGACCTGGTCGAGGCTCACCAGGTTTGAGTTTTACTAAAAACCTGTCCATTGAAGTTTGTTTTTGCCTTCTTCTAAGAATGTTCCTGAAGTGTGACATTGTCTGGTCATTCCACACAATACTGTTACGGCTTGTTAGAGCCATAACAGTATTGTGTACTGCAGGCGGTGACTCATCCTGACCCATACAAGTTCTAGCAAGCGCGTCGTATCCCAAGCAAGAAGTCGTATCCCAAGACATGTTTTTCTCGTCAAAACACGACGTGTACCAAATTCGACGTATTCCAAAGCGGTCGTATACCGAGGTATGACTGTACATATATAAAAACTCACGGTTGTTTAAGGTCATGGTGTGGTCATCACGGCCAATGCTGTTATTGCTCACAATCTCCTTCTTTACTGCCATAGGTTTCCTGCATTTGACAGATCCCGTAGTTGTTGCAAAGTTGACGTCTCGCCACCAGAGGCTTATGTCACAGATTCATCACTAGCACTGTTTGGCTTTACATCTTCCGCTTTGTTGGTGAACCTTGGATGTTAATTATGAAACAACTTGATGTGGTTTTTATTGCATTTTTGCAACAGACAACGGCAGTACATCAGTTAATATTTAGTTGTGTAAATAAAAGCCTGCCAATTCACCTCTAAAATCACAGCTCATGGCTACAGGATGGTTTGCTGTCATTACAGAATTTAAATATTTATTTATACCAGAAGAATATGATGAGCTACAAGCTCTTTTTCACAGATGTCCAATCATGGCGGGTCAGAACGTTACAACAACAAACAATACAGACACGTGATAGTGCCAAGTATAGGAAAGGGAAGTAAATTCCCAAAAAGTATATATATAAATAAAATGTAACTATTTTTTTTGTTTTACCAAGTAAAGCCCACTGATCTAATAGCTTATTTTTCAGAAGCGACCTTGCCACAAATGATAGCGCAACGAAGTGGCTTATCACGTGGAAATTTATAGCAGCCAACAAATCAACATTCCCTTACACATGCTGGGCTCTTCACGCTAACCTTCACATGTACTGTTGTTATTACCCTATCATCAACTGCAATGCTTATCCTGAACCTAATTCAAACCTTAGCGCTAGTTCTGAGAGTAACACGGACCCCCCGAACCTCCAGCATTTGAGGTAGGTCTTGGTGGATAACACAAAGGTCGCGTGAAAAATACACGGACCGCTCGAATGAGTTGTGGTGCATCCATCTAGGCAGACGTCAATGTAAGTGCAGTGACACCGCGGGATGCCACTGTATAGTGCCGGCGCTAGGGAGGCACGGCGTGCGGTGTAACGACACCGCGGACACCACAGCGGTGTGGGTGCAGTACCGGCCATAGAGGGGCTCGGTCAGCGCTGATTGATAGCGATCGATGGCACCACACTCGGCGTGCAGTGCCAGCCCTACAGGATAGGGTGCGGGTGTGCCGGCGGTAGGAATGAGGTTATTAGAGGCCGTGGCACTCCGGTTGACCCGAGAGGACACGTGACTGGGCTAGAGGTGGTCACGTAGTCGGGGTCCAGATCCTGCTCGAGGATTCTGGAAGGTGGTCGTGGCCAAGGGTGGAGCCACCCACGCCGCAGAGGATTTAAGCCGGATCTCCAGAGGGACCGGCGTTGTTGTTCATCCTGAAGAAACCTTCGTCAACGTTCTACATTCTACCGAGTCTCCAACACGTGGACCTGGACCCCAGTTGTGGTCCCGGTCCGTAGTAGCTAGTGACGTTGTAATTAGTGTAGTTAGCCTGGTGGTCACCACCATAGGTTGTTATTCTGTTAAGGGGCAGTTACACCGTGTGTTGGAGTTAAATAAATGTGTTGCCTCCAAGAGTACGTCTGCGACTCAGTTGAAGTCACTACATACGTAATATTTGTTGAACTTCTTTCACGCCATACGTAGCCAACTGTGCTAATCGGAAGTACGGGGAGGAAGGACAACAAACAAAACGCAAAAATCAGTTTGTGGTTAGTTTGACTGAGAGGAAGCAAAACTTCCGTATCGGGAAGCCGCGGTCAAGCAGACCACGCTGGCAACACGCACGGATGTGAGGACAGCCGCGCATGAGCGAGCTGGTCGAGCCGCACGTGTCGCGGTGGCTGTGCGTGCGTGCGTGAGTGCGTGCGTGCGTGCGTCGATGCACAGAGGAGCTGTGAGCAAGGCAAGGAGTAAAAATGCCACCACGAAGACAACGTGTCAAGCCGGCCCATTAAACCAGGCTGGGCGTGCTGGATCTCCCACGTGGGTTTGAAGCTTCGTTCAGGAGAAAGTAATACTCTAAAGTCGACCGGGCGGCTAAAACGCAGAAAGTCGGCACAGTGGGGGAGCAAAGGTGGTACTTCCAGTCATCTCAGTCAAACTCTCGCTGCTGTGTCTGTTTCGTGGCCAGCCAGTGAGACTTCGACCTTCACATGGCCTCAAAGTGCACCTAGCGTGGCACAAGGGCCGTGGTGATGTCGCCACCGCTTAGTGGCGATTCGCGGCGGTTTTGTTTGTTGTGCGTTCGTCGATGCACAGAGGAGCTGTGAGTAAGGCAAAGAGTAGAAAAATTAACCCGTAAAATCCTTTATATGCGTGGCGGCTAGAGTCCTCTCGTCCTCTGGCTTGAGATGGCTGCCACTTATGGGTCAGATGATTGCATGCCAGAATTAAGCAATTGGTAATTAAATATAATATTTTTGTCCTAAAAAGTGTAAAATTTTAGGAAAATTTTTTTCACGAACATTAATTGTCACGCACAACGAGTCTGTGTGGAAAATGTCAGCTCGATTGGATCACGGAAAGTGGGTTAAAAAACGACCGAAAGATTTGCACGGTCGTAAGCGCGCAAGCAAGTGGACTTAATATAAAGGATTTTAAAATGCCACCACGTGTGTTTCTATCGATGTGAACGCTCACCCGCGCCACGTGTGTTTGTGTGCCCAGGTTGCGAGCGCTGCTGGCGCCACCGCCGCTGCTGAGCGCACTGCTGCCGCTACCCTTGGTGCCTCTGCGGGAGAGCGGTGAGCGGCGCCGGCGTGAGCGTCCGCCCGGGACGCCCGCCCGTCGTCGCGATAACGGCCCAACTGCGAGCAGGTGGCAGCAGGCGCTGGAGTGGGTGCGCAGAGCCATGGGGGAGACGTGGGAGACCGGTGCGTTTGCAGGCTGCCACTAAGCCATAGTCCTCGTCATGACTATAGCTCTGACCAAGCCCATACGCATGGCACCAACACTCATAACACCCATACTCATAGCACGAGCACTCAAACTTGCACTTATAGTCACCCTAATATCCCCATACTCAACTCTAATACTAGACCAGGTTTATAATACTAGCCTAACCGTACCCATAATCAGCATGAATCCTAGGCTAATTCATAATCCTAGCTAAATGCTTACCCATAACCCAAGCACTAAGACTAACCCTAACCCCTAACACCAGCCTTAACGCTTTAACCTCAACCATTAGACTTGTGTAGTGAGCGACTTCCGACACACGTCTAGTAGGACGGCTTCTTATTTAATCAGCGCACACAGGGCGATAGACTTCGTAACGCGGCTACACCCGGGCTGTCCAAACACGCAGCCCCTCTCCGTCCCGCGCTACGCTGGCTGCTCGACGAGCGTAGCGGCGGCGGCGACGCAGCTGGTCCCGCAGACGAACAGCCACGTGGTCGAAGACGAAGAGAGGACGAGGGCAGTGACGCAACCAGGACCCAGACCCCACGCCAACAGCCCCCAAGCTCTGGTCCGGTGCTTCTTATATCCGCCTGGCGTGGCCAAGCTCCCCCTCTGGCCACGCCCCCTTTCTAGAACCTTCTAGACCCTTCGGGATGATTCCCGGGAGCTTCATGACTGACACTGCCCTTCACCTTTACCCCAGATACGCCCCTTCACATAATATGGCGTTATGTAATGCAGCTTTAACCGTAATTACACCTTCAGGCAAGCAGGTGTCACCCTGTCATTACACATGTAACGATTTAGGCCTTCCCCAACTCATGTTCACCCCAACTTTAATTCTTATTAACTCTAACGACAACCCTTCTGTACCCCCGCTCTCGCACCCCACCCCCTTGCCCTCTCGCCACCCCCCCCCCTCCCGCCGCGGGTCGGTGCAGGCATGGGGGTGTCGGTGGTGCTGGCAACGGTGGTGACAGCGATCGTGGCGTGGGAGCTGTTCCTGCGCCTCTCCTCGTTCCTGCGGCGGCGCGATGAGGTGGACCCGGCGCCGCAGGCGCGCAGCCTCTACGACTACGTGCGGGGCAACTACGTGGAGCCGCGCAGCTGCCGCCTGCTCTGTGATTGGGACGACCCCCACCCCGTGGGCCACACCATGACTTTCAGACTGCAGGTTGGGTGGCACGACTACCTCGCCCCAACCACGAGCGTAACCATAGCCTCAACCCAGAAACCTAACCCTGACTCTCAACCCTAAACTAGAATTAAACTATTTTTTTATATTTGACCAGGTGAGGCCCACTGAGCTATATGGCGCTTTGTTCAGAAGCGACCTGGCCACAAATGCTAGCTCAACTAAGTGGCTTATCATGTGGAAATTTATATCAGCCAAGTACTCTGAATGCATGTTTCTAAATGTGGAGGGAAAACCCGAAGACCCGGATAAAAATCCACGCAACCACGGGGAGAGAGACATGCAAACTCCAAATATACAGGCATCAGGGTTTGGATCGAACCCACGACCTGTATACCAGGAAAGGTAATTAACATCTCGCCACTGTGGCGAGATGACTCTAAGCCTCAGCCTAACCTTCATCTTCCAGGTGAGCAGCAGCCTAACCTTTACCGTCACCTCAACTCCTAACACTCGAGTGCAAAGACAAAGCTTCAACCCGAACCATAATTAGAAACCTCACCTTAGCCATAATGCTGAACGTAACCCTAAACCCTTAACCCTAAGACAATACCTTAACCCGGACTGTAACTTTAAACCTAACCCTAACCTGATCCCCAACCTTAATCCTAGCTCTAGCCCTAACCCTAGTCGTTACCATAAGATTCAACACTAATCCGTAACCCTCACTCAACCCTCAGTCTAACCACAACCCTCTTCCTCAGATAAAACCATAAAACACAACCATGACCCTATCCTTAATGCCTATAACCTGGACGCTAAGCGCAACCCTCATGTGCTGTTGATTTGATTTGAGGGTAACTCCGGCCCCCCCCCCCCCCCCCTTTTCTGTCACCTCCCACAGCTCTTCTACAAGAACGGGCAGCCGTGCCCACTGCACCAGGTGGCGATGCCCATCATGTCTGTGCGCCACTGCGACCTGGGCATGAACGTGCCGCTGGCGCAGGACGTGTCGGCCGCCTCTTTCTTCTCGGCCGCTCGCGAAGCCGACACGGCATCCGAGGAGGTGGAGCGGGAGGGGGAGGAGGAGGGAGAGGAGACTGCAGCGGCGGCGGAGCCGGCGGCGGCGGCGGCGGAGTGTGAAGCGCAGGAAGTGACGTCGGGCAACACGCTGAGGGCGGCGTTCACGGTGCGGAGGGCTGGCCGCTACCAGATCTCGGTGACGGTCGCAGGGCGGCACGTCGACGGAAGCCCCGCGTTGCGCTCATTCTCGCCGGGTACGTCACGCCTCTGCCGCGCGCGCGTCGCTCCACGCGGCTCGCGGGTGGAGCGCAGCAAAGACACGCTGCTGGGAAACGGGTGGCGGCTGCATTGCGGATCTCCCGAATCCAGAGCCTCTCTGATGGTCTTTTAGTTTAGTAGAGATTTACCATTACCATGGCAGGGGTTGATCTCTGGTCTGTCATGGTGGCGTGACAGACCAGAGATGGGGCACCATGGTGTCGAGATGTTAACTACCTCGCCTGGTATACAGGAGGTCGTGGGTTCGATCCCGACCCTGACACCTGTATTTTTAGAGTTTACATGTTCTCCCCGTGGGCATGTGGATTTTTCACCGGGTCCTCCGGTTTTTTTCTCCATGTTTGGAAACATGCAGTTAGAGTATTTGACTGCGATACATTTCCACGTGATAAGTCACTTTGTTGAGTTATCATTTGTGGCCAGGTCACTTGAAAAAGAGCTGTAGAGCTCAGTGGGCCTTAGCTAGTAAAATATATTTTTGTAAAATAGTAATTGTTCATCGGATGCACATTGCATGTCAATTTTTGATCAGCTTCGGTAATGGGGGGGGGTGGTGGTTGGTGGGGTGATCCCGATAAAACCACAACATGGGTAATGCAAACGTATAAATAATGTTTGAACAATGT
>CM025629.2:8556692-8588549 GCA_014621495.2 Entosphenus tridentatus
ACCACAACATGGGTAATGCAAACGTATAAATAATGTTTGAACAATGTATTCATTGTTCATATACGTCTTCTGTCTTCTGTTTAGAGTAGTCAATTTACTTGCCGATGGGTTTTTTGTTACGTGACCACTGATTCACGTGTACATGTTGACAGTGCCTTTTGGCACTTGACTGCTGGATAAACTAAACTAGTTATCAGGTAAAGCCAACCGAGTTGTTTTGCAGAGGCGACCTGGCAACACATGATAAGCGCTCATCGAAGTGGCTTTTCGCCATATATGTTGAAATTTATAGTATTAGCCAAATAATCTAAACGCCGTCCCTGTTATCGGCGGTACAGCTCTCCGACGTGTTGCCGGGTTGTTCTGCGCGGCACGACATCGTTGTCACGTTCTGACTCGGCCCCTTCTGGACATCTGTGATAAAAGAGCTTTATAGCTCATCGGATTCCTCCAGTGTCAATAAACATTCAGATTCTGACACCCGACGTTTCGCTCCGTGCGCTGGGAGCTTCTTCCGGAATTCAATTCAAATTGCCGAAAAATCTGCCAGCTCGTGAAGTGAACTCAATTCCAGGAAGAAGCTGTCGAGACCTGGGGCAGTCAGGAGCTCCGCACGATAACCCACGCAGTGCGGTCACGGCTTGCGTCTCGCGGCTGTGTGTCCCCTCCCCCCTCATCTCGCAGGCCCCGTGGTGCCCTCCAAGACGCGTGTGCTGCACCACCTGTCCACGCTGGTGCTGCGCCAGGGCGAGCTGCACACGCTCACGGTGACGCCGCACGACGAGTTCGGCAACCGCACGGCGGTGGGACTCCAAGAGGAGGACGCGTACAGCCTCTCCCTCACAGCGGTGGGACGCACGCACGCACAAAGATCCCCCGCTCGCGCACACACACGCACGCACACACACGCACGCACACACACACGCACACACACGCGCACACACGCACACACACGTACGCACGCACGCACGCACGCACACACACGCACGCACACACACACCCACACGCACGCACGCACACACACGCACGCGCACACGCACACACACACGCACGCATGCACACACATGCACGCACACACACACACGCACACACACGCACACACACACGCACGCATGCACACACATGCACGCACACACACACACACAGACACATGCATACACACGCTCGCACGCACACGCACGCACACATGTACACACAAAGACAAAGACCCCCCCGGATAGCCTTGAACAGACGTGTGGAGCAAGTGCTGTGAGATAATAGCGCCTGTGAAGGTGCTACTCTCGGCACATGAGGGGGGGGTGGGTGGCCAGTACCACGCCGGTCGCCTTTGCCTCCCCGGTGCTGCTGATGTTTTTACACACCAAACCAACTACTCATTTTAAACTGAGTTGACCTAGGGGAGGCCCAGGACTTGTTTAAACAATCACCGTTGGTGTTGGCCTTGAGCGGGAGACGCACTCGGTTCGCCGGGCTCGTAGCACGGTGCACTTACCGCTACCCTACCGCTTCTACATACACACAGACATACCTAGACACACATGTACACGTACACACACATGTACCTACATGTGTACACAACAAAGACAAAACAAAGATCCCCCGTATAACCTGAGCAGGCTTGGGGAAAGTGCTGTTAGCGAGCACCTATGAAGACCGGAACGGTACATGAGGGGGTGGATTGGTCAGCACCACACACAACCGCCTTTTTCTCTCCATTAGCGATCTTTTTACGCACCACACCAGGTACTCACTTGAGGCTGAGTCGACCTAGGGGAGGCCCAGGACCGGTTCAAATAATGGACACTGGTGTTGGCCATGAGCGGGAATGGAACTCAGGTCGCTGGGTTCATAGCGCAGCGCGTTAACCGCTGCACTGCCGCTCCCGATGAACACACACGCACATGAAAACACGCGTGTGTGTGTACGTCGCGAGCATCTGCCAGTACATTGCGTGTATTTTGCCCACGCTTGTTTCGTGTTGTTGCGTGTAACACACGCGTCTCCGCCTGCGTGTTGTCTGTGTGTATGTGTGCCCGTGTTGTGCGTGCTTATGTGTGCGGCCTTCATAGGTGCTCGCTAACAGCACTTGCCCCAACAGTCTATAAAAGGCTACGTGGGGGGGTCTTTTTGTGCGTGGCACAGCTGGGCGCGGTGGAGAACGAGGTGTACCCGGGCGGTGTGTGCTACTCGTATGAGTTGCATGCGGCACCTGCACTCTGCCAGCTGTCGCTGCGTGTTGAGGTGCAGCACGTGGGCTGCTTCCGCGCCCGCATCACCCACCGCGGGGGCCAGCCGCTTGCCAACGGGGACTTCGACATCATCGTCCTCACCGGTGACGCCCGACCCCGGGCCTGGGCCTGACCCTCAGCCCAACCCCAAGCCCCACCACGAGCCGACTATGAGCCTCATCCCGAACCCGACCACCAGCCTGACCCCGGACTTCCAGCGGTTTTTGATGAGGAGCAACACGTAAAGCTCACCATAGCACTAGCCCTGACCCATAAACCAACTCCTAGCCCTAACCCTGACCCATAAGCCCAATTCCTATTCATAACCCTGACACTAAAGCCTAACCCTGACCCTGGTCTGTAGCCATAACTATGCTCGTTTATACTTTATTTTCCGTTGTCCTGCTCACGTGGCCACAGATGAGGAGGTGGCGCAAGTGGACAAGAACGTGCAGCGCACGGGCCTTGCTGTGTACCACGAGGCCTTCCTGCAACAGGTGCCGAGCTACGCGCACGTCCACTGGGCCCTCCCAGACTGCGGGCCCCCCACGGGGCCCCCCGAGTCGCCCCCCACCACGCCGGGACCCTCGGCTTCCGCGGCGACGGCGGCGGCCACGTGGCCTCCCGCGTTGCCCACCTCCCCCACTGTGCTGGCCGACAAGATGAGGAAAGCCAAGAAGGTCTACTGCTACATCTCGCCCAAGGTGCGTGCGGGGTGTGAAATGGAGAGGCTTGGAGCCAGGGCTGCCGTGAGACGGTGATACTTGCAGTCAATGGTCGCGTGGGTTTTTCTCCGAGTCCTCCGGTTTTTCCTTCCACATTTAAAATCAACGTGCGTTTGGAGTATTTGGCTGCTGTAAATTTCCACGTGATAAGCCACTTCGTTGAGCTATCATTTGTGGCCAGGTCGCTTCTGAAAAAGAGTTTACATATACAATATCGGATCCACCGTGATCGCATTGGCCACGTTCCAAAGTTCCGCTGTACTGCGATTATCGTTGCATCACTTTACTTTTGGAAGTTTTCTGAAACCCACGTCTTTGTGTCTTCAGCAACTCACCATCAAAGAGTACTACCTGCGGATCATTCCCTGGAGGCTGCTCACCTTCCGGGTGTGCCCGGGCACCAAGGTGAGTGAGTGCCTCTCGTGTGCCTGTGTAGCGCCCAGACCAAGTGTGGCCGCACGGCTGCCAGGCAAAGCCCTCTGCTGTACTTTCATTACCGTTCAGTGGAATTTCAACGAAGAGAGTTTGAGTACGTGAATGAATAAATATATCAAGCAATCTCAGGATACTCTTGCATAATGACTGATGAAAGTAATGAATATTTTCGTTGAAATCTTCAGAGATGGTCATTAATGTTTGCAAACCCTCAGACGGTACACAGGAATATTTCTATTATTTTTTACCTACGTGACTTTACCGAAAACACCTAAGAGTATGAATCCTTGCAGTCACGAAAGCTTCAAATCTAGAAGTACGCTTAAAACCTCAACCGAAGACGGAGTAAGTCAGAAAGGAACCGTCACAACACGCTTACTGTATCAAGTAAATGAGAATTCTTGGAATCTCTCATTTACTTGATTGCAGCAAGCGTGCTGTGACGGTTCCACCTGAAAACGGAAGCTTGTGTTGCCTCCGAAACGTCGTGATTTTTTATTTTATTTTTATTTTACTTTTATGAATTTTTATTTTTTACCTACGTGACTTTACCGAAAAAACCCAAGAATATGAATCCTTGCAGTCACGAAAGCTTCAAATCTAGAGTTAAGTCATAAAGGCACGACAGCTGAGACAGCGTACCCAAACGAAAACGGTCAGTCCAAACAAGACAAAGCCAACGGGACAAAACGTCATAGACAGAACAAGAGATGCGATGCAAATGAGACCATATGAAGAAGGCACGAAATAATGAATCCTTGAATCGGATCGTGACTTCAAGTCGTCGCATGTGCATAATACGTGTGTTGAACTTCTTTCGCACTGTACGTAGCCAATCGTGCTAGTCGGAGGTGACAATGCAACGAAGGGGGAAGTGGGGGATGAAATCATTACACATCCAGTTATTAACATCGTGGCCACCGATAAATTCAGCAAATGAATATATTGGTGGAACACCGGTGCGCCGTATAAAAAAAGCAAATTTTACGCCATAATTATTTACTTTCCTGCAATTCGCAACTGGAACCCGGCTAAAAAAATCTTGCGGGGTGTGTCAAAATCAGTTCTCGTGATGTAAAAGCAGTTGGAAGACGAATATCCGTAAAAATCGTGATTTTAGATCTTTTTTATGGGGGACTCTGGTGTGTTGCGCTGCACCGGTGTGCCGCAAAATACGTCCAAATGTTCTCTTGCTCCACGGCCCCCCGACCCCCCCCCCCAGTTCCACTACTATGGCCGTGACGCCGCCACAGGTCTGCCGACGCTGGTGATCGACGACGGCACCCAGCCGCCCGCCGAGCTGGTGCTGCGCGACCGTAACGTCCTCGCCGCCACCTTCACGCGCTTCCTGCTGCGCAGCATCGGTGATGACGCGTGAACACACGCCCACGCACGCCCACGCACGCCCACGCACGCCCACGCTTCATATACTTGTGCACCTATAAACTAAAAAAAAAATTATAAAATATTTTTCTTTTACCAGGTAAGGCCCAATGAGCTATTAGCTTCTTCTTCAGAAGCGACCTGGCCACAAATTATAGCTCAGCGAAGTGGCTCGTCATTTGGAAATTTAGACCAGCCAAATACTCTAAAGCGTGATGTTGATTCTAAATGTGGAGGGGAAAAACTGGAGGAGCCGGAGAAAAGTCCACGTGACCACGGGGAGGGAGACACTGCAAACTCCAAATATACAGGAGTAAGGGTTGGGATCCAACTCACGACCTCCTGTATACCAGATGAGGTAGCTAACATCTCACCACCGTGGCACCTATATGTACGCGCGCGGAAATTCGTACACGACCACAATGGCCACCAATGACCACGATGTTGCAGTGACGTCGCCACAGCACAAGCACCAGGCTAGGTGCACCTTGAGGCCACGTGAAGTGTCAAAAGCCCCCTGAAAGGAGGTTACGGGACAGACCCAGGTATTGTGGGTTGACTGACTGAGATCATTCGGGATAACTTACAGATGCACCACCTGTGCTTATACACACACTCATATGCAGTCACTCCTGTAAACACAACACTCATAAAATCACTGAGACTGACAAAGACAAAGCACCACTGTATAGCCTTCACAATATGTTGGGGCAAGTGCTCTTAACAGGCGCCTATGAAGGCCAGCACCGCAGATAGTAGGGTGGTGTACACCATGCCCAGCCACCTTTGTCTCCCCAGTAATGAAAGGTCTCCACTGCACCACCGCTCCGCAGGCTCACATTCTGCACTCAGACACAAAGACAAAGATCCTCTCTATAGCCTTAAAAGACATTTGGGGCAAGAGCTGTTAGCGAGCACCTATGATGGCCGGTACGACACACGAGGGAGTGGGTGATCAGCATCACGCCCGGCCGCCTTTGTCTCCCCAGTGGCGATGTTTTTACACACCACACCAGGTACTCATTTGAAGCTGAGTCGACCTAGGGGAGGCCCACAACTGGTTCAGCTATTCATCACTGATGTCCCATAGAGGGGGATTGAACTCGGGTCGCTGGGGTCAAAGCACAGTGAGTGCACTCGGACACGCACACTCACCACACTCTCATTGGATCACTCACGCACACTCACACTGTGGCCGTGCGAGTAACCGTGTCTGTGACCACGCACCGGTCTGTGTGTGTGGCTGTGTGTCGGGTTCAGGCGGCTCGGAGACGTGCCAGGACAAGATGGTCTTCTTCCAGCGGGAGCTGCGGAAACTCCACGCGAAGAAGCCTCGCAACAAAATCTCGCTGCGAGTCTCGCGGCAGTGCCTGCTGGACAGCGTGCGTCACCCATGCCGTGCACTGGCGATACGACGCCTCTGCGTTGGATCCTTCACGACATCGCACGCAGTCACCTCTCAGTGGTCCAGCGCGACGGAGGCCACGTGGCCTGTAGTTTAGCACTGTGGAGGCAGCGAGGGTTGGTGGATCGCACAGATTGTTGGGTGTCAAGGTGCCATACTCTGGCTTGCCAGGGAAGTCAGTGTGAACTCCATACTTTCTATCTGTATGGGATAGAGCGTTGCTGCCTCGCACGTGTGAGTTTTGTCTAGGTGCTCATCTTTCCTCCCACACGTAAGCAGTCATTAATTGGACGATAACACCTTCATACATAGAGGACCGCAGAGCTTGGCGCCGGCTCACCGCCTGGCTGCTGCTGCTGCCTCTCTCGTGCCTCTGGGTTGTCCTCTCCCTTCCATAGTGATCGAATATTGTGTGGTATGTTACAATTTGGAATTGTTTTCAAACAAAAACACTGATAATGCTAAATTTATGTATACCTGTCAACCCCTTATCAGTGCCTACCTTATTACAGACTCTCTTATAAATCTCAACGTTCATCCTACAAAGTCCCATCACAAGGGAGAAACACAAATAGACTATATATATATTTTGCCGATATTGAAACGCCGTTTGGACCTGAAAACTTAATTTTCCTGTACAAGAATACGGTGAACCGTATGAGTTGACAGGTATGTATATGTAAAGTAGGCGACATCAGTGAAAACAACACGGGGAGTTATAGGACAACAGACTGTTTACGTATAACTATGTGAATGCATGCACATACAATACCATACCTTAAATGCAAACACCTGCTCGTGTACACACACACGATGCCCCCCACATAGCCTTTAACAGACTGCTTGGGCAAGTGCTGTTAGCGAGCACTTATTAAGGCAGGCACGGCGCACGAGGAGGTGGGTGGACAGAACCATGCCAACGAAACTCTGTCTCACCAATGATAATATTTGCAGACCAGTTACTCATTTTAAGGCTGAGTTAACCTTGTGGTGCCTTGGACAGGTTCAAATACAATTACCACTGTTAGCTGTGGGGGGGGCATCGAACTTAGGTCACCAGGATCATAGCGCATTGTGGAATACTACACCACTGTTGCTTACAGCAATAGATAAAAAGACAAATATCCCCCATATAGCCTTTACCACGCTGTTGGGGTAAGTGCTGTTAGTGAACAGCTATGAAGGCCAACACGGCACACAAGGGGGTGGGGTGGTCGACACCACGCCCGTTGTCTTCCCAGTGCTAAAGTTTTCACATCGCACCTTCATTTGAGGCGGAGTCGACCTAGAGGATGCCCAAGACCACTAGTGTTGGCCGTGAGCGGGAATCTTAGCTCGGTTCGGCGGGTTCGTAGTGCAGCGTGCTAAATGCAGCGCGGCTGCCCCCCACAGCAATAGACACACTCTTACCCACATATGCTGCTCATCTGATCTCCTTTCTTCCCATCCCCGTGTCTAACCCTGCTCCTCCCATAGTCTGTAAAAGCAGTTCGCAACTTCTCCTCGAACGACTGGTTCAGAAGTTTCGAGGTCACCTTTGAGAACGAGGAGGGTGAGTGTTACCTGGTGTACACGTGGGTGGGTGGGCGAGCGTGTGGGGTGTCATCTGGTGTACACGTGCGTGGGCGATCGCGTGGTGGGCTTGACCTGGTGTACATGTGCCTGGGCAATTGTTCGAGTGTGACCTTGTCGACATGTGCATGTGCGATCGTGCGGGCGTGGCCTGGGAGAACCAAAAAGAAGAGTGTGGATTTTCAAATATTAACATCTGATGTCGTACATGAATCTAGCACCATACCACCCCCTCCCTCGGGCACTCTGTCAGCCTGAACAGGGCGCTCGCCAACATCACTTGCCTCTACGATCCGTATCGACCTTCGTGGCTCTCGGGTGCATTTTCGGGGAGCGCCACATTTTCTTCGGCCGCGATGATGTCCGACGTTTCGCTCCACGCGTAGATTTTTTTGTTTGGTTGTCTCTTGCGCAGCCCTGGACCGTGGCGGGCCACGCCGCGAGTGGTTCGAGCTCATGTGCAAGGCCCTCTTCGAGCCTGCGAACAAGCTGTTCATGCACTTCGTCGACGACAACCAGGCGCTGGTGAGGCCTGCCGGGGGGCCTCGGGTCGCAGAGTCCCGGCGGAAAGCCGGGCCGGCTTCACCGAGTGGGCAAAGCGGCGAATGTCAAGTCTGGAAAACGCCAAGAGGCGGCAAATTGTTTGAGGCAATGCTCACCGGCTGTGCCGCCTCCATCATGCAAGACATACGTGGTCTGGTTTGGTGAAGACGGGAAGCCGAAGATGTGGGATCGTAGAAGTACATTGCAACATGGAGTTTGCTGAACTGCCCTCTGTTACCCACCACGCTGTTGCGCAGCAGCAGCAGCAGCCTATAATGAACCCTCTGTGCTTGGTGGCCATACACCCAAACACTGTCCAAGTGCACTCCTGCTTAGCTTACAAGCTCCGATGAGATAGGGCGCATTGTGGGCGATGCGGTTTTGGGCTTCACCATCACAACAATGCCCTGTGAAGGAAGGGGTGCTCGTCGCACGGCCGTTAGCCGGAATTTTTTATCCTTAGAGCTCAAATGTTCCGATACTCGTGACAAGGCAGGTTTAATTTAATGGTTTCTTATGCTGGTGGCGATGATGACAGCAGCTCGCTCGCTGCACATGAGAACCCCATTTATCCACGAGCGGCTGATGCCCAGATTCAAACCGGCTCGGTGTGAGCGACACTGAGCCGGTTTGACCCCCCACCTCGCTTCTGCGGCCGTCTGGAACGCTCTTCCGATATTAGGAAGCCACTGGGAGCGATGCACTTTAAAATCATTGAGATTGACAAACTCATTTGTTGAGAACTGCTTTTTGTGTTTAATTTGTTGTCCTTCCCCTGCACCTCCGATGAACACGGTTGGCTACGTACGGTGCGAAAGAAGTTCAACATACATCCAAACACTTCTCCCAACTTGCGCAGTCTGGTCCAGCGAGCAGAACATCGTTGTCGGTGAAACTTTTTGGCATTAATTTTGGGTTTCCCCGGCAGGTGCATCCGAACCCACACAGGCCGCACCACATGCGCCTGCGTCTGTACGAGCTGGCGGGCCGCCTCGTCGGGAAGTGTCTCTTCGAGACGTCGCTGGGTGACACTTACAGGCAGCTGGTGCGAGCGCGGTTTACCCGCTCCTTCCTTGCGCAGCTCATCGGCCTGCGCATGCACTACCGGGTACGTGCGTGTGCGGGTGTGCGCGTGTGTGTGGGTGTGCGCGCGTGTGTGTGGGGAGCGGCAGTGTAGTGATTAGTATGCTGTGCTACGAACCTGGCGAACTCGAGGTCGATTCTCGTTCACGGCCAACACTGGTGACGATTACCTGAACCAGTCCTGGACCTCCCCCGGGTTCACTCGCCCTCAAATGAGTACCTTGTGCGTTGGGTAAACATTGGCACTCGGAAGACGAAGGCGGCCCGGCGTGGTGTTGGCCATCCACCTCCTTGTGTGCCGTGCCGGCCTTCATACGTGCTCGCTAACAGCACTTGCCCCAACAGTCTATATGGGGGATCTTTGTCTTCTCTTGGCTGAGGCCCTCTCTACCCATCGCAACACGTGGTGTTTGTGAGTCATTTCAATCGGCTGTAGATAACAGACAAGGATTAGATGTGATCGCATGAGCTGAGTGATGCCTCCTTACACATGTGACTTTCCATCCAGATGTTCGTTTTCTTTATTTGTCAGTCCAAGTTTCATTCTTATTGTGCGCTTGTGTGTGTACCTGGTGCAGTGTGTAAACATCACCACTGGGGAGATAAATGTGGCCGGGCGTGGTGTTGGCTACCCACCTCCTCGTGCCCCGTGTCGGCCTTCATAGGTGTTCGCTAACAGCACTTGCCCCAACAGTCTGTTACAGGCTATACGGAGGAGCATTGTCTTTGTGCTTATGTAGCGGTGGCTTATTGGTTAGCATACTGCGCTAGGAACCCAGCGACCCAAGTTCAATTCCCGCTCATGGCCAATGTCAGAGACGATTACCTGAGGTCTCCTTCAGCCTGAACTGAACACCGGTTGCTTTGTGCAAACTTCACCATCGGAGAGACAAAGGTGGCCGGGGATAGTGCTGGCCACCCACCCCCTCGTATGCCGTGCCGGCCTTCATAGTGCTTACTCTTAAGTCTTTTCGGTAAATTCACGTAGGTAAAAAATAAATAATAAAAGTAAAAATAATAGAAATAAAATTACGTGATTTATAATTTTATTTCTATTATTTCTATTGTTTTTTATTTTATTACTTATTTTTTACCTACGTGACTTTACCGACAAAACCTAAGAGTATGAATCCTTGCAGTCACGAAAGCTTCAAATCTATAATTCATAAGGTGCTATTTAGCTAACAGAACTTGCCCTAAAAAGTCTGTTAAAGGCTACAACGGGGGATCTTTGTTGTTTGGGCATGCGCGAGTGCAGTATTTCGAAACGGACGACCCCGAATTCTACAAGACGAAGGTGAGCTTCGTGCTCAACAACGACGTGTCGGAGATGGATCTCACCCTCTCGGAGGAGGTGTATGACGAGCAGGGCAAGTGTGTGCAGGTGTGAGCACGCGGGCACGGGCACGTGCACATGGGCGTGTGGGCTCGCACACACTCACCCCCCCCAACAGCATACAGGCGTGTTGGGGGGAGTGCTGTTAGCAAGCGGCTATGGCCACATAGCACGCACACAGACACGCAGGTACACGCTATATAAGACACGCATGTACACGCTATATAAGTATTAACGTTTGTTATCACGCACACCTTATGAGTCCGGTCCATGACGAATGCGCCACTCACACATGCACAGGGACATTAAAGTGTTCAGATGAGGATGTGTACGTTGGGGCAGCCTTATAGGCTTGAGAGCAGTTGAGAGTGGGATTCCTCGTAACAATGCATTTGCACTGCGTCTCAGGACGATGCACAGAAACGGTGAGCAGATTACATTTATTGAGGCAGTCGTATCCAGAGGAAAAAAAAACAAGTCTATAGCCGAACGAGGCTGGTCTGTCGCCAATTTGCAATCAATGACACCATATATCCTTATCAGTTTCCCTAATGTGGGCAGTCAATCTAGTAGGCAGACTAGGTGCGACACAGGCTCCGCCTTGATGGTAGGCTGAGCAGTCCTGGCGTCAGCTGAGTGGGTGGTCAAGGTCGGGGTCGATTGATTGTTGAGATCGCGCGGGGTGATGGCGACATCGCTGACAGAACGACCTTGCCCAATGTCGCGCGGCTCTGTTCTCTGAAACGTTACTCTCCTCTGTTAACGATTGAAACGCCCCCGTACAGTCTGTTCTCCTACAACGCGGTAGTTGCGTTCCTGAAGAACATCACGGTATGGAAAAATTGCGTTATAATAAATAACGTAGGGTAAAGCACAGTCCGCGATAACACGAGAGATGCTGAGGCAGGCTGAACACATACTGAGGCATGTGGGTAGCATCTAGAAGCATCCAGCATCATCCCGCCTTGTGCGACGCTGCGCCGAGGGAGCCATACAACCGCTTATTCCTACTCCCGTGACGTCGTTCCGTTCACTTGATCGTGTTATATCCAATTTGCATCCGCTTAAAAAAATACGTGTTCCCTAATACATTCATTGCGTTATATACAATTTGTGTTCTTAAAACAACACGCGTTATAGAGTAGACAGTACTTCAAAGTTTTGACTCAAGGGACCATAGCGGAGGGGGGGGACCTGCACGCACGCTTCTTGATTGCCGCGTGGTTCTCGGCCGACGGTTTTGCCCGGCACAGGTGGTGGACCTGGTTCCGGGAGGGTCAGGGATCAGCGTCACCAACGCCAACAAGCTGGCGTATCTCAACGTACTGGCGCAGTACCGGCTCGCCACGCAGGTCCGCACAGAGGTGGAGCACTTTCTCAAAGGTGGGCTCCCTCTTCCCTTCGCTCGTTCTGTCGGCGTTGTCATCATCGTGAGACACGGTCACATTATGTGAATCCACATCCCAGTGCATTGTTGTTATGAGGAAATTTTACTGTCATCCGCTCTCAAGCCGCTACGTCTGCCCCACCATGTGCACATCCTCATCGATGTCTCATCGTGTGTAATCAATCCGCTGCTGGATGAAGGCCTCCCCCAGCCGTCGACATCTGTAATCACCTGCACACGAGCCGATTGCATCACTCCATATCCTCAGTTGATGTCCCCCCCGGACGTGTCAAGCAATCGGCCCAGTGGCAGTGGATGGGTGGCACACAGTGCTGTACGTGTACATATAGCACGATGTATAGTTATGACATAACGAATGTATTTGTGTGTGTGTGTGTGTGTCTTCGAGGGTGCTGAAATTGCTTTAAAGTAGTAGTTTTTAAACATCGTTCTTTAACATCGTTTTCCAAACACCATTCTCTGGCATCCTGCGACATTGCTGCTCGCGATGAGTGTTCCGCGTGGAGATTTCTCCATGTCATCCTAAGATGGGGCTCACAGCACAATCTTACGATAATTTACATTTACGAACAAAAGCCATTGCTGACTGGTGTAGCCTAAAGGTGTGTGACTGTGTTTCGCACCCTGACCTGGAACCATCTCCTCCCCATCTCCCGTTTTTTCCTGCGCTGTCAATCACAGGACTGAATGAGATGGTTCCAGAAAACCTCTTGGCCATCTTTGATGAAAACGAATTGGAGGTGAGAGGACCGTTGGGGGGGGTTGGGGTTGGTGGGGGGGGGGTCACGTTGACCCGCACGCATCTCCGCAGCATCGCAGCGCAACGAGGAAAACACACGAAAGTCGCCCTCGCTTTGCCCGTCACTCGCAAGCTTTCTTTTGCAATCTCTGTGCACGAACAAAACCTCTGTCGTGTGCAGGACACCGTGCGTCCGCCCGCATTATTCTCAGGACGCGCTGTGAAGCTATCTTGTTCTGTATTGCGATCCCTCTCTACAACTTCAGAATCTGTATTTATGCTGGAGGAATCCGATGAGCTACATAGCTCTTGTTCACAGATGTCCAGTCATAACAACAAACGATTCAACCGCCTCTCTCTTCCCCCCCCCCCCACCCTGGGCCTCTCCCCAGATGCTCATGTGCGGCACGGAGGACATCAGCGTTGACGACTTCAAAGCCAACGCCGTGCTTGTCGGAGCCTCCTGGCATTTCCGCAAGAAGGTACTTACGTGGGGTTGTGCATTCCTCCAGTATCAATATTTATTCATACTGGAGGAATCCGATGAGCTTTAAAGCTATTTTCCGCGGAGGTTCAGTTGGGGCACGGGGTCAGAACAACAAATAGTACAACAACACGATAGGAGTGCAAAGTACAGGAAAGGCACACAAATCGGCCAAAAACACACAAATAAAACTAAACCATCCCCATCCTACCAGACAAAGCCCACTGAGGTATTAACTTGTTTCTCAGAAGTCACCTGGCCACAAATGATAGCTCAACAAAGTGTGCCTTTTGGCGTCATCTGGTCCAACACCATGTGAGACTAGGCTCTAAGGAAAGCTGTCTCGGGTGTGGACCAATCAACTTCAAGGACAGTGCATACATTATCAGAGTTATGTTTTTTTTTGCATTATGACTGCAGGTATTGTGGTCTATGCAAACATGACTCCTTGTAAAAAAGGTGTCAGTTTTGTTGCCAGATAAAAGGGTAAAAAACCAATGATCAAAGTGACTTATCACGTGGTAATTGATAGCAGCAAACTAATAATTGTTTTTGGGCGATGTACCGAGTGGACCAAAGGAAGACCCCAAGACTGGTGTGTATAGTTACCGCTTACCCGGCGATGTTGGCCAAGGCCAAGGCTTAAACCGCAGGTCACTTGGTTTGTATCGGGGCTGCTTTCACCGATGTGCGACACAGAGACACGCGAACGCAAGCGCTCACGTGGGCCGACGTTCATGAAGGCACGTACACGCCTACAAGCACGTGTGCTTAAAACAAACGTAGGTTCCCGTAGCCAGTGGAATGATTCGTGTTTCTTATTTGGGGTTGGTCACGTGGTGGCTAGTTTTACGTCAGATTTCTCTGTAATTCACCCTCAACCACCGTGTGACACAATTGTCACGTTTACAAAGATATTATTGTTTATACCGTGTTGATGTTTTGATCAAATTATGACCAATACAGATCCTCAATGAAGATTGTTTTTATGTTTAGTTTGGTGTCCTTCCCCCAGCACCTCCGATTAGCACGGTTGGCTATGTGTGCTGCGAAAGAAGTTCAACATACATACCGACAACATAAATACACACCGTATTGTTATTTAGAAGCTGTATAAAGCTGAAAATGTTTCACGAGTGAATTTAATGTCAACCCATGAAGCTCAAACTAGATTTTAAGTTTTCGTGACTGCAAGGATTCATACTTTTTGGTTTTTTTCGGTAAAGTCACGTAGGTAGAAAATGTAAGTAAATAAAACCACGACGTTTCGGGCGCAACACAAGCGTCCTTCTTCAGGTGGGGACAACTTAGCGAAAGTGCACACCGCTGAGACACACTTAAGCGGTGTGCTTTCTCTTTGAGCTTCATCAGGAAATGATCTCGGATATGGAGTGGCTGCTTCATCTGAATCTGTTTGTGTAACGGTTAACGCACTGCGCTACGAACCCGGCCAACCGAGTTCAATTCCCGCTCATGGTCAACGCCAGTGATGATTATCTGAACCGGCCCATGGCCCCCCCAGGTTGACTCAGCCTCAAATGAGTACCTGGTGTGATACGTAAACATCGCCACTGGAGAAACAAGGGTGGCTAGGTCTGGTGCCTTCATAGGTCTTCACTAACAGCTCTTGCCCCAAAAGTCTGTTCAGGCTATGCAGGGGCTTTTTGGATTGTGTATGGGTTTGTGCATGCATGTGTTGCAAGCGGTGGGGGAGTAGAGGTTAGCTTTCTCACACATTGATCCCAGCGACCTTGGAAATTGATATGTGAACCTGGCCTGGGCCACATCTAGGGCAGCTCAGCCTTACATTAATACCAGGTGTGAGGGTGTCAACATAAATACACAGTTGGATAATCACGGCGCTGGCAGCACAACCTTCCTAACAATCAGTGAAACCAAGATTTGTAATGCGCTGCCATATTCAGCAAAAATCTGAGAAGCGCGGATGCCACTGAGACGATTCAACTAAGGCCCGTACAGACGCGCACCGCGATGCCGTGCCGGGTGCATCGTGTGCAAAACCTTTTTGTGTTTAGTTGTCTTTCCCGTGAACCTCTGATTAGCACGGTTGGCTACGTACGGTGTGAAAGAAGTTCAATATACTGTACATACATGCTGCGTGCCATGCTGGGCGCAATGTGTGCTGTGCCGGCCTCACTGCCAAGACCAGACATGGGATGCTGTTTGTTTTTTGTCTTTGCCAGTGATGTAATAACATGAATCGATTGACAATCCTTCACAGGAGTGGGAGGTCGCGTTCTGCCTGCGTCTCATCCAGTCCTGAAACTCGGCGAGGATTTTGCGGATAAATATTGGGCAGCTCGTTTTTGATTAACTTTTCTATTTATTGAATCCCTGTGGATGATGAGCCAAGTTGGAACGCAGCTGGCTTTCTGGCATTTCCATTTGTCTAGCAAAGCCCATGAGCGAGAGTGGCCTGCCCCACCCGGCCGTGTGGGTTTGATCTTCAGCTTCGTTTTGACTACGCGACAGTGCGAAGAAAGACTAAAGTTGTCTGCGTGTGAACGTAACCGACAGGTTGTCTGTCCAGAGACAACTCACGTACGTGAAAGGATGCATCACAGTCATGAATCCTACTTGCTGTACAGCCATCTACTGGCCACCTCCTAGCCCAGTAGGCTGGGAGTCTTATGCTGGCAATGGCTGCATCTCGTCATGATTCACTAACACCACCTTCCAAGTTTTTGTATAACTGCCATGGCCCTAGAAATACTCTCCTTAGTGACCATATTTATTTTTTAAATACTCTAAATCTACTCTCGATATGTATGGATCTGTTAGAGGCCTTCATTTTAAACTTATCCCATACATTTTACTTTTGCCAACATCTGCAAAACGCTCAAATAAGCCTCGTAGAGCCGGGGGGAGCCTCACACAATCGCTAGATAGCAATGAATAAATATCACGTGCTCTTTCCACTCGTTTCACTCGTAACAATTCTCAGGGACATCTGAATCCGATGACATAGTTTGGTGGATAGACCGCACATCTGCATCTCTTGCCTAAGGCCCTCTCTGCCCTTCGCAACATGTGTTTGCGAGTAATTTCCATCGGGATAAAAGACAACGATGAGATGTGATCACATGAGCTCAGTGATGCCCCCTTGCACATGAAGCCAAACCGTCCTGTGTCGGTCTTTTTACCCATCTGCCTTCGTCATTTTTTGTCCAACTGCTCTTTATTTGGCTGCTCGAGTATCATTCTCGTGTGCTTGTGCGTGTGTGCGTGCGTGCACTCGTGTGTGCACTCATGTGTGCGTGCGTGTGTGCGTGCATGCGTGCGTGCGTGTGTGCACTCATGTGTGCACTCGTGTGTGCGTGCGTGCGTGCGTGTGTGCACTCGTGTGTGCGTGCGTGTGTGCACTCGTGTGTGCGTGCGTGTGTGCACTCGTGTGTGCACTCGTGTGTGCAACGGTAATGTAGCGGTGAGCACGCTGTGCCACAAACCCGGCGACCCGAGTTCGATTCCCACTCACGGCCAACATCAGCGATGAATATCTGAACTGGTGCTGGGCCTCGCTTAGATCGACTCAACCTGAAATTCGTACCTGGTGTGGTGTGCAAAAGACATGGAGCAACAGTATTCAACAGTATTCACTTACATGTGCGCGTGTCGATGTGTGTGTGTGTATATGTGGGTGTCGACCCGGCCTCACATGAGTACCTGGTTGCGGTGTGTAGACATCACCACTGGGGAGATCACGTTCTGCCTGTGAAGATGGGTTTTGTTTGCTCATGCTCATTATGCAGTCATTCGGGACCAAGATAACTCCTCGACTATTGTCCCACTGGACTTGAGAATCCGGTTTAACGTGGCTGGAACCCGGATTCCAACTCGGTCGTGTCAGATTGGTGCTCTGGTCGCCATGGGGGCGGTGACGCGGACCAGCTGGAGCGCGTTTGCTTGTTGCAGAGGTTCGTGGTTTGACTCCTTTGGCCGCCCCGGTTAATACTGCGGCGTGTGTACCAACCCATGAAGCATCGTCCGCTTCGCTCACAGCGGACGTGATGCTGGCCACCACACCCCCGCGCGTGCCACCACCATGCCGGCATTCAAAGGTCTTCGTCCAACAGCACTTGCCCCAACAGTCTGTTAAGGCTCTTCCGGGGGGGAATCTTTGGTTTGGATTGTCAACCGTCGGCTGTAGAGTCACGTTTGCACAGGGAGCTCGTGGACAATTTCCAACTGTATCGGTCTGCTGAGGCAACAACGGTTGACCTGTGTTGTTGCTCCGGTGCCGCCGCTGGTGCAGGTGATCTTGTGGTTCTGGGCCGTGGTGTCGAGCTTCACCCAGGAGGAGCTGGCCCGCCTGCTGCAGTTCTCCACGGGCTCATCCTTGCTGCCCACGGGGGGGTTCGCTGCCCTCTCGCCGCCCTTCCAGATCGTGAGCTCGCCCAAGCACGGGACGCTGCCCACCGCCCATACCTGGTGAGCAGCCGCTGCGCGCGTGCATGCGCGAGTGAGGGTATACGTGTTTGCATTTCGATTATTTGGTTCCTGTAAATTTGCACGTGATAAGGTCACCTCGTTGAGCCTATCATTGGTGGCCAGGTCGATTCTGAAAAATAAGCTAATAGCTCAGTGGGCTTTACCCGGTAAAATAAAAATTTGTTTTCTTTTGTATTTGTTTGCTGACCTTTCCCATCCTTTGCACTCCTATCGTGTTTTTGTCCTGTCTGTTGTAACCTTCTCACCCGCCCCGACTGGACATGTGAAAAAGAGCTTCATAGCTCATCAGATTCCTCCAGTATGAATACATATCCTGATTCTGTATACGTTTGTGAGCGTACATAGTGGGGAGCCAATGCATATATTATCAGAGTACGTTTTTTGTTTGCATTCTGACCAGTTTGGTGTTTTAACATCTTCGCACCTGTTTTGTTGCCAGAAAAAAAGTGGAAAACCTATTCTCATGTTAATGTCTACTTGTCTAGACAATCTCAATTAACATTACATTGTTTAACACTCTCCCCTGTCAGATGTGGCACCATCATTTTCACATTATTCAATCAGCTGTTGAGAACAAAATCCTGTGTAACTGATCCTATCATAGTTTCGGTACCGTACCCGTGTACCAACAAACCATGTAAGTCTGGTGTTAATTATATAAAAGCTATGGTATCTAGAAATACAAAGTGTTGGTGAGAGATGGCATCAAAAACAATCGCCATCATGACCCCTGAACCATTAATGATTAATTTATCTCCCGTGTGTTTGTGTTTATATGTTTCTGTTCCCCCGTGTGGCTCTGTGTCCGCCTCTATATCTCCTCTCTGTGCCTCTGTATCTCCTATCCCTCACGTATATATCTCCATATCTCTTTCTCTCCTCGTTCCCGTGTGCGTGCCTCTCTCGCAGCTTTAATCAGCTCTGCCTGCCCACCTACGACTCTTGTGAAGAGCTGCACAAGATGCTGCGCTACGCCATTACGGAGGGCAGCGAGGGCTTCGGGCTGCTCTGACGGCCCCCTACTCTGCCCTGCCCTGTGCTCGCCTCCCCTACTCACCTCGTTGAGCACTGCCCAATCGCATCTCTGCCTCAACCTTCAACCGATCCAGCCCTGCGGCCTGTCATAACGAATGGCAGCGTTACTCTGCAAGTTTGCTCCGCACGGCCGTTCGTTTGCCGAAAAGATTGGCCAACGTGCGCAGTGGCGTGGCCACTCGCCGGGAAGGCACGGCTGCCACCCACGGACTCCGTGGCGTCGTGCTTCGTCTCCCACAGCTGCTCTACGACATCCGCAGCTTGGGGCTTGTGTGGCGCACGAAGCACTCAGCTCTACCTCACCTCCCTTCCTCATGCCGCCGCCGCCGGACAACTGGGATTGTGTTCAATCGCGATGAGGAATTTCGCAACATATATGCAAGCGTGGTGCGTGTGTCTTGTCAGATGCGTGGCAATTGGCAAACACAATGGCCATCGTTTGAGGCACACTCTTAGAAACGACCGTCAATTTTTTTATCATTACTTCTGCGATGTCTTCTTTCATGCTCCTCCACCAAATTCGACGACTCTCGCGGAATGAACTCAAGTTTGCTTACAATGAACGGATGGACGAGCGAACGGCGTCTCTCTCCCGTACTGCCTGTCTTTTACTCGGCGCGTGCGATCACGTGATTCGTGGGGGGGCGCTCCGCATGCAGCCGTTGCATGCCGTGCATGCGGGTTCGATGTGTACGTGGGGAGGACAACGCGTTTTGATCAAGATGCTCCGAGGGAATTTTCGCAAAATTTGATCAATTATATCTCGGTCGCGCTGTCATCCGAGTCAGGTCAAATGACATAAGCATGTCTTGTTGACCACTGTATTGGCAGTTTAGTGGCGTTTTTATTTGTTGGTGAGCTAAGATGAGGATGATGAAATCACAGAACTGGTCTCTTGATGAGACACCAGACATTGCTGCAATTTAGCAATTTCAGCGTTTTCTATGTGACCATTTCAATTTCTCATTGTTAGGCTCGGCAAAATGTGTTTTATTTGATTGATCACAATACAGTCATTGGTGACCAAGCTGACTCAAGACTATTGTCCGCTCGACTTGAGAATCTGGTTTAATGTGCCTGGAACCCGGATTCCAACTCAGCTGTGTTAGGTCGCCGTTGTGAGGGCGGTGACGCTGCCCAGTGTTAGCGTGTTTGACCGCTTGTTGCAGAGGTTTGCGGTTCGACTCGGTTAGCTGCCCTGGTTAATACTGTGGCTTGTGTACTAACCGTAACAATACTACGCGCCGTCTGCTTCACTCACAGCGGACGTTAAAATATTCCGGTACGTCGTTTGCAAGAGTAGCAGCGCATTGTGTGGCCGGCGTCGTGGTTCACGAATTTTCCACATTTGAAAATTATCCGCAAATTACTTGATGGGGAATATCGTTGTCATTGGCATCGCAGTCTTGGGAGACCATACATTTCTTGTGCCTTGGAGGCGAGGTCTTAGCGCAACATCTGCTGTGGCTGTGAAGTCCAATCTGTGAGAGGCAGGCTCGGTTGCAGTTGTCAAAGTTGTAGGCCAGCCCGGATGTTGTGGTGGTATCCTGCTGTTCCATCCTCTTCGCTCTTTGCTTCTCGTTGTTGAGCCAGAGTTGTTTAGTTTATAAGCAGCCTGCTGAAAAGTGCCTGTTGCCAGCGACGACGGTCCTGGGCAGCATCTCCCCAAGTGTTGGTGTTGATGGTGAAGGGCTTGAGGTCTTACTTGCAGACATCGTTGTAGCGTAGCTGTGGGCGGCCAATTGGCCTCTTTCCGGAGGACAATTCTGCATCGAGAATGTTCTTTGGGATTCGTCCATCATCCATCTGACGGACGTGGCCCCAGCCAGCAGAGACGTCGCTGCCTCAAGAGAGAGTACATACTGGGTAGCTGTACTCTCTCCAGGACTGCTGGATGCGTGATTCTGTCCTTCCAGGTGATGCGTAATATTCACTCGGACAGCGCAGATGGAAGTTGTTTAGCCTCCGCTCTTGATGCGAGTATGTTGTCCAGGTTTCACTGCTGGTGACGCAGGCTCAGTACACCTGTACCTTTGTGTGGACTGTGAGTTTTTGGTAATTCCATACCCTAAATGTCAGTTTTCCAAAGGTGGAGGCTGATTTTCCGATGAAGCTGCTGAGTTCCACATCGAGTGACAGGTTCTCGGTGATAGTGGACCCAAGGTAAGTGAAAGTGCTGGCAGCTTCCAGTGTGTCGTTGTTGATGGAGGGGTCTTGTGCAGTACCCTGTACCACTGTTTGGTTTCTTCAGGCTGATGGTCAAGTTGAAGTCCTGGCATGCTTGGGTGAAACGCTCCATTGGGGTTTGTAGGTGCTCCTGGGGGTGTGCTGATACTGCTGCGTCATCTGCAAACAGCGTGTCCTGATTAAGGAGTGGTCGCACTTTTGCTTTTAACCGAGCAGGCTGAATAGTTTCCCGTCTTTTCTTGTGTTCAGGTAGATTCCCTTAGTGGATGTCCAAAAGGCTTGCCGAATGAGGAGGGAAAATAATATCCCAAACAGGGTGTGGGTGCCAGCACATGTCCTTGCTTAACTCTGCCACAGATTTTGAAAGGGTCTGAAGTAGACCCATCAAACTAGATGGTGCCTTGCATCTTGTTGTGAAAGGACGGAAGAAATGCCGAGGAGTCTTCGGGGGCAACTTATCCGTTCGACCATCTTAAAGAAGCTGCTCCTGCTCACAAGGTCGAAAGCTTTTTTGAAGTCAATGAAGGCCGTGTAGTAGAGTGGTTTCCTTTGCTCTCTGCACTTCTCCTGGAGTTGTCTCAGAGGTGATGTCCATGGACCTTCCTGCTCTGAAACCTGGCTGTGACACAGGGTAAAGCTTCTCTGCGAAGACCTAAAGTCTATTTAGTGCAACTACTAGCAAAGAGCTTGACCAGTGACAATACTGGCATCTCTCACGTCCTGTGGGACAGTACCATCCCTCCGTCACAGACAGAGGAGCTCGGGGAGTTGGTGAAGAGCAGGCTTCCCAAATTTGAGTGCTTCAGCTGTGAATCCCATCACTGTTTGGTTCTTTTCCACTGGCCAAGCTGACGATTGCCTTGCTGAGTTCCTCAGTTCGTTCTGTGTCGAGCTCCTCCATGGTGGGTTGATGCTCCACATGGCTGAGTGCTGCGTCGGACACAGTATATTTGCTCGCATAGAGCTCAGACTAGTGCTCTACCCAGCGTGCCAGTTGTTTTCAGCGGTCAGAGACTTTCTCCCGTGGCTGATTTTAGTGAAGATGTGCGAGATGATGGTCCGAGTGCCTTTTTGATGCCGACGCACATGCCTCTGTCATGTTGCTTGTGTCAGCTGATGTGTGGATGTCTTTGCAGAGCTGCAGCTAGTAATCGTTGGCACAGCCTCTTGAGACTTGCTGGAGTTTCTTCCTCGCTGCTCTGAGAGCATTTAGGGTCTTGCCATTTCGGGTACATTTATAATTGGTGAGGATGGGAGTCGGTTCCATTGAATTGGCTTCAAAGCAGTCGTTTGACTTTCTCAGCTTTTTGCCAAAAGCTGTCAAGGCCGTGCTGTTCCATTTCTGCTGGGCATAGTGGGATTGGGGTATGTGGGAAAGTGATTCCTCTAGGGCATAGGAAGGCTGCAGCTTTTGTTGGGTCAGCTGTTTTGCTGCTGTCGATGCGGGGGGCTGTTTCATGTTTGGTTCTGTGTATCCTTTTTTCTGTAGCTTGACTCTCCAGCACACGAGGGAGTGGTGAGTGTCACAGTCTACACTGTGGAAACTGTGGGTTTGGAGAATGCCTGGAAGATCGGCTCGTTGTGTTAGGATCAGGTCCAGCTGGTGCCAGTGACCTGACCGTGGATGTCTCCAAGAGACTTTGTAGTGGGGTTTGGTCTGGAGTTGAGTTGGTGATGCATAAGTTGTGGCATGTGCAGAACTTGGAGCCGCTGGCCATTCTCATCCATCTTACCAATGCCATGGTGTCCCAAAAAATATGGCTCGGAGTCATGGTCTGCACCAACTCTAGCATTGAAGTCACCAAGCAGGTAAAGCTGCTCATGTTTGTGTTGGAGCATACACGCTCACCAGGTGGACAGGTCCCATGGTCGTGTTCAGCAGAGGGCTAAGATTCTATCTGAGCCACCTGTGGGTGATAGTATTGCTTCCAGCAGGGTGTTCCTGCCCACAAAACCCACTCCATATTCCCTGGTTTCCTTGGGGGGCTTTCTCTGCCAGAAAACAAGGTGTAGTCCTTTTCCCTCCGGGAGCCTGATGAGTGGAGTTGGGTTTCCTGTAGGGTGCAAATGTCAATTTGTTATTTCTGGTGTTCGTTATTTATGACTGCAGTCTTGTAGGTATCGCTTATTTCTAGTAGGTTGTCGGTTAGTACAGTTGGCATAGTCCCGACGTTCCAGCATCCCAGACGTAATGCTGGTGTCTTCACTTTCGCTGCACAGTGAGGCTGGAGTTTCCTCTCCAGGGCACAGAAAGCCTGTGCAAGGTGTTTGGAGGCCCTGTGTTGCCCAGGCAACATGGCTCCCCTCTCAGCCTCCCTGGCGTAAGACAATGGAAAGGTGAACTGATACATTTGGCATCGGATTGACCGTAGGAGTTGCCAAGCCGTAGTTTCTGTCAGGGTTTTCTCCCTTAGCCTTTTCTGTTCCAGAGGATATCCACAAGGCAGCAGGGGAGTGCAATTTAACCCATAGGTGTCAGCTGTCGTAGTAGTAGCTGTAGTTGTAGCAGTTGTAGTAGTAGCAGCTGTAGTAGTAGTAGATGTAGTAGCAGCTGTAGGTGTAGTCGTAGCTGTAGCAGCTGTAGTCATAGCTGTAGTAGCTATAGTCGTAGTAGTAGTAGGTGTAGTATATTGTAGTAGTGGTAAGCAGCTGCTCTCGGGTCCACGCTCGACTACTTCATCTCGCTCGTTTGGCTTGAGAGAAGCGATATGGTAGAGAGATACCTCCCCAAGGCCTCACAGCCTCGATCTTGCTTCACGCCTCGCCCCCATGGGGTCTGGGGGGGGGGCGGCCGGGTCGGTCCGGTGCCACCTCGGCCCGGGGTCGGGCCCCGCTCAACAGTCCGAGCTTCTTCTTTGTTCTTTCGGTAAAGTCACGTAGAAGGGAAGTAATAAAATAATAAAACATAATAAAATTATTCTCACGACGTTTCGGCCGCAACGCAAGCATATATATAAGCTGGGTTGGAAGGGGGAAAGGGGGGGCGCCTTAACAAAATAATGTGCATATCAAGAGGAATTTAGCATATTTATGGGAAATGCAGGTATGCGATTAGTGCTACTTGTGTCCGTGCATTATGCAGGATTAGCAGCATCCAAGGGGGAGGATATGGGAAATGCAGGTATGTGATTAGTGCTACTTTGCCCGTGCATGATGCAGGATTAGCAGCATCACAGGGAGGGGATAGGGGTAGCATTAATAAAGTGAAGAAGTCCGAGCTTCGCTTTACACAGCACTCGTCCATGCTCTCTCAAACGTCGCCTCCACCCACGACAACGATGTGGGCAGGAGCCTCCTGAAGGCGAGTCGTGAGACTCGGTGAGGCTCTCCTGGAATAAATGAGTGTAACAATGGAATTTTTACGAGTCCCTGAGCCACAATGGACTTTTCGACTTGTTTTAAATGTTTACTCGCATGTTTTACTCGCATAGTAATGGTCCCAGTTCTCCTTTTTGAATGCATCTCAGTGGGCATTCACCAGCTTTAAGTGACGTTTCCAAAACGATGGCACCTATCATAGACTGCAGTCGAATAAGCACATTGACATCAGGGATTTGCGTTTTAATTACTAAGCCGATACATATCAACCTGTATGTACTTTTAAGTGTTCCGTGCTCTAAACACCTCAAACTTTCCTCCCCCCTCCACCCACGTCTTACCACGCACTGTGAACTATATTTCGTCGTGGCCACAGGTGGTGATTGATGTCACGTCGGGATGCTCGAAGCATCAATCTGCAAAGCTTTCGAGCAAACTCGGCCGCGGCGTCAAGGCGGACTGGACGATACTTGGCGGACTTGTAGGGGGAATACAAATTTTTAAAAAAACCCACCCCAACGGCAAAAAAATATAACAAAATACATCGGAATGGTGAAAAACCTAACCTTGTTGAATATTGTTTGTAAAATTTTCAACCGCTTCGGGGCTAGTCCACCTATGAAGGAAAGAAAGGTAGGCGGGGAAGGTGGGTGCCGAATTATACGGGGCAAAAAACCACCAAGTTGAGTGGCCACAATTTCTTGGGATAAGAAACGTGCTGTGCAGGGCCTGGCGCCCCCCTCTCGGGAACGGGTTCGGCACGGCTCGGCATGGCTCGGCATGGCTTGGCTCGGCTCGGCACGGCTCGGCACGGCACGGCACGGCACGGCTCGGCACGGCTCGGCACGGCACGGCTTGGCACGGCACGGCTCGGCTCGGCACGGCTCGGCTCGGCTCGGCACGGCTCGGCTCGGCATGGCTCGGCTCGGCATGGCTCGGCATGGCTCGGCATGGCACGGCATGGCACGGCATGGCTCGGCATGGCTCGGCACGGTACGGCATGGCACGGCATGGCTCGGCACGGCACGGCTCGGCACGGCATGGCACGGCATGGCTCGGCTCGGCATGGCACGGCACGGCTCGGCACGGCTCGGCACAGCTCGGAGGTCTGCGTTGCAGTGGCCGTGGAAATGCAGCACATTTGTCTGGGACCCGTGGGAACGACTGTCCGAAGTTCCACAACAGCGAAGGTGGCACAATCACGAGCTGCTGCTCCTGCTGAAGGGGCCACTGGATTTTATCGGAGTTTGATCAGTCAGGGGAGTGGGGGGGTGGGGCTCACGTGTAATTTATTACATTCCCATTGCATAGAACTTTACAATGAACTGTAATTTTAATGTTGCACAGTCGCTTATTTTTTTAGTAATTAAAAATTCCAACTACAACGGAATGTGGCAATATTTGAATGAGCTGTGGAAATAAAACCTATAATTACATGTGTTTGCACGTTTTAGTCGGGGTACAGTGAGATATTTTAAAGGCTCGAGTCGTCGACCTAAGGCATTTGTCGTGTGCACACTGGATCCCACCATAGCAACGTGGAATTTCCACCACTTCCTCAAGGTCACGATGGGAGATCAGCACCGCACAGCTGCTGACTGAACAGCAAAATGGGTGGTTTAGAGACGAGATTTATGCCCACAATTGAACGTGAACAATTATTTTGTGACCCTGCTGCTGCGTTGGTGTGAAGGCACAATTAACCAACAAAGATTTGGTTAAAAAAAAATTGTTTTGTAATGCACACACTTTTATTTGCATGCAAAATAGAAGAAAAAATATTTTGACCCCAGAATTGATCACATTTGATGTGCTGAATAAAAGTGGGTGGTTTCCTTTCAATACGTTTGTCTTCCTGCAAGCCACCCACTTTTATTCAGCACATCAAAAATGTTATTAATTTTGGGGTCAAATGTATTTTATACTTTTGTGTGCAAATAAAAGTGTGTACATTGAAAAACTAGTTTACGTAACTTTTTACCGTCAAAACTATTTTAACTATTTAACTGCTATTTCATTTTACAGGTAAGGCCCACTGGAACTATTTAGGAAGCGACCTGGCCACAAATGATAGCCCAATGCAGTGGCTTATGTGTAAATTATAGTAGCCAAATACTCAAAGCACTTGTGTGTAAATGTGGAGGGAAAACCCGACCATAGAGAGAACATGCAAACTCCAAATGTGCAGACGTGAGGGTCAGCATCGAACCCACGACCTGTATACCAGGCAAAGTAGTTAACATCTCGCACCGCGAAATGTTAACTTAAGAACAGCATCACTATAACCCTCTACGCCTATGAACAAATACGGTAACCCGGACTTGAAATGCGCCCGATATGATTGGAACTCAAAAGGCAAGCAGATCTGAGCTTAGTGGCTGGATGGGTGCCCACCATACACAAACTGGTTGTCATTGGGCTGCGGGGCAACTTTGTGTTATATCGAGTTGTACTGTATGTCTATGCTGCCCGCATTTACTAATCCGCACTGACCAGCCGGGGTGAAGTATGGTCAAACGGCCACCACAACCAGCATGGCGTGGGGAGGCTGTCATCCAGCAGTGGATTGACAAATGGTCTTTATGCTCTTACTGGCATTGTGCGGTGCTCATGTCCACCAGTGGAAATTCTACATTTCCATGGCAGTGGCCATCTTTAAGAACCACTATGCACAAATCGGTACCTATTTTAACACATTCCTGTGGAGGGAGCTGGTAAGAAAGTTGGGTTGCTCGGTCAATGGCCGGGGTCAACGGCGGCGTGGTGTATTCCGCAAATATGCCCGACTGTGAGGGCGGGCACAAGCCGGCGTGAGTAGGTTAAACGTTGAGTTTTATAAGGGCACCACGGGGTGACCAGCCCCTCCCCACCCAGCCCCACCCCTCCCACCCCCCACCCAGTCCCTCCCCACCCAGCCCCTCTACAGCCCCTCCCTCCCCACCCAGCCCCTCCCTGCACGACGGACACAATAATCCCCTGTGGGCTGGTGTAACCAGTACGATCCTGTAGAGATGGCAATGATGGCTTGCCTGTCAACCCTTGACCCTACAACGACTGCAATGCTATCACAATGCACGCGAATTCCAAACTGCATATCGCGACACCGTATTCAGTGTGCCCGGCAAGGATGCCCCCCGGTAGACTCCCCCTGGAACTCTACCGGGCAGCAGCAGCAGCAGGAGCACGTGCCACTGGGCGAAGACCCCGGGGTCGGCCCAGGTCACGCTGGCGGGACGATGTCACTCGGCTCGCCTGCCAGCGCCTGGGAATTCACGAGGAAGAGCTCGAGTCTGTGTATAGTCGTGTATGGTAATGTATAGTAGTCTATAGAGTAGTGTAGTGTATAGTAGTGTAGTGTATAGTGTAGTGTATAGTAGTGTAGTGTATAGTAGTGTAGTGTATAGTGTAGTGTATAGTGTTGTGTATAGTAGTATAGTATAGTGTATAGTAGTGTAGTGTATAGTGTAGTAGTGTATAGAGTAGTGTAGTGTATAGTGTAATGCATAGCGTATAGTAGTGTATAGAGTAGTGTAGTGTATAGTGTAATGCATAGTGTAGTAGTGTATAGTAGTGTATAGAGTAGTGTAGTGCATAGTGTAGTAGTGTATAGTAGTGTATAGAGTAGTGTAGTGTATAGTGTAATGCATAGTGTAGTAGTGTATAGTACTGTATAGAGTAGTGTAGTGTATAGTGTAATGCATAGTGTAGTAGTGTATAGTAGTCTATAGTAATGTATAGTAGTGTATAGTAGTATATAGTAGTGTATAGTAATGTATAGTAGTGTATAGTGTATCGTAGTGTCATGCTGGAGTCAGTCACCAGGGACAGGGAGATCTGGACCGCCCTACTTAGCGTGCTGCCGCCACGACCCTCACCAGGACAAACACAGACCGAGAAACGAACAAACGAATTTTTTTTTTAAATCCTTTATATTAAGTTCACTTGCTTGCTTACGACCGTGCAAATCTTTCGGTCGTTTTTTAACCCACTTCCCGTGATCCAATCGAGCTGACATTTTCCACACAGACTCGTTGTGCGTGACAATGAATGTTCGTGAATTTTTTTTTCCAAAATTTTACACTTTTTAGGACAAAAATATTATATTTAATTACCAATTGCTTAATGCTTGCGCTGCAATCATCTGACCCATAGGTGGCAGCCATCTCAAGCCAGAGGACGAGAGGACTAGCCGCCACGCATATAAAGGATTTATAGTGAAAAACTTTGTTTTTACGGGTTAATTTTTTAATCCTTTATATTAAGTTCACTTGCTTGCTTGCTTACGACCGTGCAAATCTTTCGGTCGCTTTTTAACCCACTTCCCGTGATCCAATCGAGCTGACATTTTGCACACAGACTCGTTGTGCGTGACAATTAATGTTCGTGACATTTTTTTTCCCAAAATTTTACACTTTTTAGGCAATTTTTTTTTATATTTAGTTACCAATTGCTTAATGGTGGCAGGCAATCATCTGACCCATAGGTGGCAGCCATCTCAAGCCAGAGGACGAGAGGACTCTAGCCGCCACGCATATAAAGGATTTATAGTGAAAAACTTTGTTTTTACGGGTAAATTTTTTTTTACTCTGATCGCATTTGCAATTTCCCCACACAAACCGGTCTACCGGCTCTCAGAATGTACCGGTCCGACAGTGACATTTGCCCTCTGGACTGCTGCCCTAATGGCCAGTCCGGGCTTGCCCGTGGCGAGTCCCCGTGACCACGTGCGCTTGTGATTAGTCACGAGCCAGGGCGGGTGGGGGGAGGGGATTTTGGGGAGTTGTTGAGGTGCAATTCAAAGTACGGGGGTTTTGTGCTGTGCCTAATCATTTAAATGTTTACACGGAAAAAGCCTTGTAGATTATCGTGCGGGGCTTATGATTGCGTAGATGTTTGAAAGTAAATTATTTTTGTTCACGAATGGATGTAAACAAGTTTTCGGCGAAAACAGTACAATGCCCGAAAGGACATTTCAAGAACATACAACCTAGACGTCGCAAAAGTACAAACACAACGAGGTTAAAACAAACATTTATTCAACAACAGACACTGTGTCACACGAAGTGTGATGCAATAGCGTCCTTCACACTCATCCAATCCAAACGTTGGGAAGACAGCTGTTTTGAGTTTATCTAGTTTTGCCAGGTGAGAACCTCATAAACGAGGGTAAGAGTGCTGGATCAGTGCTCCTTCAGAGACAGAAACCCCATTGCCAGGGCTTCAACCCAGGCTTTCCAACAGCGCTGGCAAAAATACTCCGACAAAGCCATTCTGACCCCCCCCTCCCCGAGCCACGCAGAACACGGCGCTGTAAATATGATCAAAAGCTGACATGATATAAAAACGGCGCTTAGGCAATCAAAGAGTGGCACTTGACCCATGACGTGACCATCTCGATCCACGAATGCACCGTTGGCATTGATTACATGTTGTTATTGATTATTCTGAATGATTTGTCCGAGGAATTTTAAAAAATGTTACGTAAAAAATGTACTGCTAATTATTAATGACAATCTCGCTACAACGCCACCTCACGCCGTCCACCGCTCTTGCTCTCGCTGTATGTCAGCGCCAGGGTGGCTAGGAGATGTTAACTACCTCGCCTGGTATGCTGGAGGTCGTGGGTTGGATCCTGACTCTGACTACCTGCTGTACATTTGGAGTTTCCGTGTCTCTCTCCCCGTGGTCGCGTGGATTTTTCTCCGGGTCCTCCGGTTTTCCCCTCCACATTTAGAATCAACATCACGCGTTTGGAGCATTTGGCCACTATAAATGTCCACGTGATAAGTCACTTCGTTGAGCTATCATTTGTGGCCAGGTCTGTTCTGAAAAAGAGCTGCTGTATATAGCTCCTTGGGCCTTACCTGGTAAAACAAAAGTTACTTGTTTAGTTTGTAGAACCCAGGGACGTAACTTTTCAACTTTGAGAAATGTGACGTCACATAAATATAGACAACACGTTCTACTTAATTAAATATACGTTTTAATAAACGTTTTCTCCTACAACATCAGAGTGCAGCGCCACATTAAATACGCACTACAATGACAATAGTTTAAAGTGATTTGAAGCATGTTTTATTTTTGGGGGGGGGGGGCAGAGCTTTGTGACGTCATATTTGAGGGGGGGGGGGTCTGACTTTTTGTGACGCCGTGTGACGAGGGGGGGGGGTCAAAAATCGTCCAAAATCGCGTGACGTCATTTATGGACGGCCCCTGAAGACACACTCAAGCTCTGCTAGAGGGGCCTCAGGTGATACCGGTAAAGCGATGCACAAGGTGATGTTGTGCGTACAAATGAGATGCAAGAGAGTATTTGACTGTTGTTATATAAATGCTCTACGGGACAAAGCGCTGCAACGAATCAGCGTTGTACGGGGGGTCGCGCAGGTATTTAATTTGATTTACCCCCCTATGGTGGAGTGGTGGGTGTAGCAGGGAATTTTTTTAAAACCCCGATGTTAATTATTGAACAAACGCGTGACGCATCGTTATGCTGGAATGAGCAACGCGAGTCAACAGGAACTATTCAGGTGAAGCAGGTAGGGGACTTTCCCGGTACCGTTCGGTGCATTTCACGGTTTTACAGCGCTCATAACAAGAACATCGACGTGAACTCATCCTGCTATACAGGAGGTCGTGAGTGCAATCCCGACCCTGACGCCTGCTGTATATTTGGAGTTTGCGTGTCTCTCTCCTTGTGGTCGCATGTATTTTTCTTCGGGTCCTCCGTTTTTTCCGTCCACGTTTAGAATCAACATCACGCGTTTAGAGCATTTGGCCTCTGCTAGAAATCTCCACACGATAAGCCATGTTTGTAGAGCTATCATTTGTGACTAGGTCGCTTCTGTAAACAAAATATATACAGTTCAGTGGGCCTTACCTGGTAAAATAAACATAGTTTACAATTATTTTAATAAATCACACAGGGTTATTTCATTTATTTTAACACATGTTCAAAGTGACTACCATTAATGTACACATGAATTATCTTTTGAAATTAATTCAGTATTTTTTTTTACAGATTACAACTGCCTTCATCAGGATACATGACAACTAATTGTACTCGCTTGTGCTGAGTCAATTTTTATTTCAATATTTAAATGTCTTCCGAAAAGGAAAATACATTTTGAATAATGATAAAGTATTAACTTCAAGAACAAACAATAAAACATTTTAATGCTAGTGTTTAAATACATTAAACAACCCAGTGTGTCCCTGACTTTAAAGCCACCCTGCAAAAAAACCCCTATACGGGCCTAAACTCTTTATACGATTCAACAAAGTTCCCCCGTATAACCTCAGCAGACATGTGGGGCAAGTGCTGTTAGCGAACAACCGTGAAGGCCCGCACGACACCCAAGGCGGTGGGTGAGTAGCCAGCACCTCGCCCGGCCGCCTTTGTTTACCCCGTGCCCATATTTACAACCCGCACCAGGTACTCATTTAAGGCTGAGTCCACCGAGAGGAAGCCCAGGATCGGTTCAGATATTCATCACTGGTGTTGGT
>CM025629.2:8596511-8612165 GCA_014621495.2 Entosphenus tridentatus
CAGGCCCCTCTCCTGACTCCCCCCTTCCATAGGCCCCTCCCCTCTCCGTACCCGGCAGTAGGTCTCCACCAATCAAAGAGCTGTTTATATTATATATATATTTATGCACGACAGACAGACAGTCAGACAGATAGATAGACAGATAAATAATCCCTGGTGGGCAGTGTGGAACATTGTTCCTACCTGTATTAAGATTTTACCTGGTTAATAACATCCTTCCAGTGATTGCTCAATTTGAATCCATCCTCTCGGTTGAAGTTATGTTTATGTTTGTATATCTGGATGGCTTCATGAACAAACCTATTGCTTTTGCCATTTTGGCGATCCACTCTTGCAAATGAGACTCTATCCTGGTCTCGAGGAGTTCTAAAACCCAGTGACGCAAAATAAACTAATGGTTATAACCACGTGAGATGCCACCTGAGGATTACCTGATAATTCAGCATTCTCCGATCACTCATGCATGTTTAACACGTAGTAGGCTTTCGCGACCAATATCATCCATAATCTAGTTTTTTTTGGATTAGATCGCGTAAATAAATGTGTCGTTAAACCCGTCACCACCCGACACAGCCAATTACTTAAGGTTTGTCACGTAAACAGAACGTGCCAATTCGTTACTAGTACAACACACTGGTGTGTCGGAGAGCCAATCCACAACATTTACAATCTAAAAATGACGTTTCGCCAGTAATTACAACTAGCTTTATCAGGCGACTGTCAGATTTGTGGACAAATCCTCCTGTTTCGTTCCACTTATGCATACGCAAATGAGCTCTGATGCGTCGTCACTTCTCCTGAACATTCAATGCACTCAGCTAAAGCTCTCACTGACACCAGAGAGGCAAGGAGGTCTGGGCAGGGATTACATCCCCCACCATGCATTTGGAAACAAACAATTCAGAGACACAGTTAATCACCCCACCCCCTGTCTTCTGGCGAGAAGGGGAACTTATATTCTTGGTTCTTTTGGTAAAGTCACGTAAAAGGGAAATAATAAAAATAATACAAATATAGAACAATAAAAATTCTCACGACGTTTCGACTGCAAGAACATTTTCAAATTTTCTTGCTGTGGATTTCACACCTGATGATGATTGCTTGTGTTGCAGTCGAAACGTCGTGAGAATTTTTATTGTTTAATATTTATATTATTTTATTATTTACCTTCTACGTGACTTTACCGAAAGAACCAAGAATATGAATCCCTGCAGTGACGAAAGCTTTAACTCAAAAGGGGAACTTAGTTTAACACCTGGTAGGCTTTCGCGACAAATATTATCCATAAGAGGTTTTTGGGTGAGATCGCCGAAATAAATTCACATTTCTCCCACGCCGACTTCTCAAAAACAACATCAAAATCGTCGTCACGTCTCTGTCGTGCAGTGGTGGCTACGCTACAAGTGGCCTGTCAACTGTGGAGGCAGCAAGGAGTTGGTGGATCACACAAATGTTGTGAAACTCCCTTCCCCGTGGGCATCAAGGTGCCATACCCTGGCTCGTAAAGGGAATGTGGCGCAGCAAATATGTGGGCTCTGCCTGTTCCGTCTCTGGGATCGAGTGTTTCCCCCTGGCACATGCGGATTTTATCCGGGTGCTCCAGTTTCCTCCTACATGCAACCACTCATTAATTGCCCGACAACGCCTTACTCTATAGATGACTGCAGAACCCTGGACAATTATTGGTTGTGCCGGATCACCGTGTGTGGATTGCTTCCTTCCAGCTTGTATGTGGTTCCTCCTTGCCCCTCTGAGTGAAATTGTCGATCGAGTTAAGAAAAACCGCGTCAGGTTTGACTCTGCATGCCGAGTCCGATGGGGCCTTTCCGTGACCCCGCCCTCCCTTGCGTATCCACAGGATCCTGCCGAACTCTCCGGACGCACACGATGGATGCACCAGGCACGCACGGGATGCTGCGCACGTGCCTGGCGCTGTGCGTGTGTGCGTGCGCGTGCACGCACGCCCTCTCCACGTGCTCCGCGGCGCTGGATGCCCCCGAGATGGCGCGGCGGCGCCTCGAGGCCGTCCGGGGCCAGATCCTGAGCAAGCTGGGACTGAGCGAGCCCCCGCAGCTGCCGCGGGCACACGAGGGCGACCTCAAGCCCAGCGCCCGTGAGTACACCGAAGATAGAGATCTCCTCCGTATACAGCCTTGAACGCACTGTTGGGGCAAGTGCTGTTAGTGATCAGGGAAAAAAGAGCCAAATGGACACACGTGGAACACGCCGAGTGAAGACACTGAGGAGACGGGGTGAATAACAGCGGCCATAAATACATTGACCAGCCATCTCAAGCAGCAACCCCTCGATTCCCCATGGCGATTTTTTTCTACGCTAATCTTATCTTAGATTATATTTATAGAGCGCCTTTGCTCAAGGCTCTCAACATAGTTAACAAAAACGTTTAATGCAATGATTGTTTAGAAGTCTTCTGCCTGCTCAAACGAGCATTTGGCTGCACTCATCTGAAATGTTGACCCCGTGTCAGAGAGGGCCCAGAGTTTCCAGAATTCGAGGAAGTTCAGACCGCGGCTCGCAAGACACACGCAGCCTCCCGGGCAGTTCAAATGCTCCTCGATAGAGAGAAGCAGATTAAAAACATTGCATCTTTTCACAAACACATTCCTGCGGAGGGAGCTGGTAGGAACGTTGGGTTGCTCGGTCAATGGCCAGGGTCAACGGCAGCGTGTTGTATTCCGCAAATATGCCCGACTGTGAGGGCGGGCACAAGCCGGCGTGAGTAGGTTAAACGTTGAGTTTTATAAGGGCACCACAGGGTGACCAGCCCCTCCCCACCCAGCCCCACCCCTCCCACCCCCCACAGAGCCCCTCCCTCCCCACCCAGCCCCTCCCTGCACGACGGACACAATAATCCCCTGTGGGCTGGTGTAACCAGGAGGTTCCTACCAGTATAACTTCATTTTAAACAGGAAAAAAAAATTCTGTGGGGAAGCCCCAGGGGCTACTCGTGTTTGGTATCCAGTGACCACAGCGGAGCAAAACCGCGTTAACCTCCGATTAGCACAGTTGGCTACGTACGGTGCAAGAGAAGTTCAACATATACAAACACGCACGAGTATTCCCGTGTCTCGTGGCTCTCAGTCGCAAGAATAAATTGAGTTTGCAGGTCGTGGGGGTCAAGAAGTTTGGCCATCTCCCTGCAACGTAGAGTGACGGCCGTCGCGCTCGCTGTGTCTCGCCGTGCCGCAGAGGCAATGGCGCTGTACAACGCCACGCTCGAGTGGACCGCGGAACTCAAGCGACGGCACGAGAGGCAGCAGCAGCAGCAGCAGCATCAGCACGGCGGGGCTTGGGACCCCTCGTCGCCGTCGCTCGACGACGACTACTACGCCCGCGAGATGCGCCGCCTCGACTGCACCGAGTCCCACGTCAATGCTAGTAAGGGCGCAATGAGATGATGACCCCACCACACCCTGACCCCAAACACAACACAGCGAGATGATGACCTCACCAAGCCCTGACCCCAAATACAACACAGCGAGATGATGACCCCACCACACCCTGACCCCAAACACAACACAGCGAGATGATGACCTCACCAAGCCCTGACCCCAAATACAACACAGCGAGATGATGACCCCACCAAGTCCTGACCCCAAACACAACACAGCGTCACAATGACCCCACCAAGCCCTGACCCCAAACACAACACAGCATCACGATGACCCCACAAAACCCTGACCCCAAACACAACACAGCGGAACGATGACCCCACCAAGCCCTGACCCCAAACACAACACAGTGTCACGATGACCCCACCAAGCCTTGACCCCAAACACAACACAGCGTCACGATGACCCCACAAAGCCCTGACCCCAAACACAACACAGCAGGATGATGATCCCACCACACCCTGACCCCAAACACAACACAGCGTCACGATGACCCCACTAAGCCCTGACCCCAAACACAACACAGCGTCACGATGACCCCACTAAAACCTGACCCCAAACACAACACAGCGTCACGATGACCCCACCAAGCCTTGACCCCAAACACAACACAGCGTCACGATGACCCCACCAAGCCCTGACCCCAAACACAACACAGTGAGATGATGACCCCACCAAGCCCTGACCCCAAACACAACACAGCATCACGATGACCCCACCACACCCTGACCCCAAACACAACACAGCGTCACGATGACCCCACCACACCCTGACCCCAAACACAACACAGCGTCACGATGACCCCACTAAGCCTTGACCCCAAACACAACACAGCGTCACGATGACCCCACCAAGCCTTGACCCTAAACACAACACAGCGTCACGATGACCCCACCAAGCCCTGACCCCAAACACAACACAGCGTCACGATGACCCCATCAAGCCCCTTATCCCGGCACCCCATATCTCTAAGAGAGAGGCTCCTTGACTATAGACATCTGGCAGCTCACCGGCATTGCCAGGTGGTGAGCAAGCCCGACACTGCTGCTGATGAGAACCCGAGTGTCGAAACCGGTCCAGATCCGTGCTCGTGTTGAACCAACGCTGATGAAATGACGCACTCCCCCAAGAGGCTTGCGTTGTTTGCGGGAAATGTAAAATTTGTATAATTTTTTTTACGCGGACGGGCAGATATGTGAAGGAGAAGATATTGCCACGCTTATTTTTGCTATCAATTACTTAATTTGAATATATTTCAGTGCGCGATCGGGCAAATGCCCAAGGCTGCAGAGTGTAATGTTGGTGAAACCTTGCCGGGCTCGGGTGTAAACTCAGCCACCTACGACTGCGCGCGTTACGACAGTCGGCGTCATTCATTTTGGTCTCCCGCATTTAACCAGCAGATGAATTAAACCCATTGAGACGGGGGTCAAACACCCCCACCTCCCTCCCCTGGCCTTTCTCTCGCGAGCGTACGAGCGAGAGAGCACGTGCAATCTGTGCGCACTGTACACAACAACATCGTCCGCCGTGGTGGCGATTTCGGCTCGCTGAAAGAATCCAGTGACCGCTGTTCCCTTGCTACGAGAATCGTCAACATTGGGCGGTTTCTTCCCACCCCTCACACCACCACACATGACCCATCATGGGTTGACTCGACTTTTAACGAATTTACATAATTTTTTACCTGTTGTTTCGGCTTGGGTCTAATTACCCACGCTCAACTCACGGTGGCTGTAATTGGCCACGGCCCCTGACGTTACGGCAAGCTTCGGGGGGGGGGGGCACTTACTGGAGCCGTGGAGTTCTTCCATTACTAGTACGGTACATTTCATTAAAGCGTTTTTTTTAAATAAAAAAATATAACTTATTTCAACTTGTCGCTGCATGACAGAGAGCGAGCAGGGCACCATATTCAAACTGCTGCGGTTCGACACGCGCTCGCTGCTGGCGGACGGAGCGCGCCTCGTGCGCGCCGAGATGCGCGTGCACCGGGAGGCGAACCCGGCGGCGAGGAGTCAGGAGCAGCGCGTGGAGCTCTTCCAGGTGGCGGCGGCGGCGGCGGCGCACTCACAGAGTCCTCACCTGGTCCTCACCTAGCCCTCACCTAGTCCTCACCCTCACCTGGTCCTCACCCTCACCTAGTCCCCACCTAGTCCTCATCCTCACCTAGCCCTCACCCTCACCTAGCCCTCATCCTCACCTAGTCCTCACCTAGTCCTCACCCTCACCTAGTCCTCATCCTCACCTAGTCCTCATCCTCACCTAGTCCTCACCTAGTCCTCACCCTCACCTAGTCCTCATCCTCACCTAGTCCTCACCTAGCCCTCACCCTCACCTAGTCCTCACCTAGCCCTCACCCTCACCTAGCCCTCACCCTCACCTAGTCCTCACCTAGCCCTCACCCTCACCTAGTCCTCATCCTCACCTAGTCCTCACCTAGCCCTCACCCTCACCTAGTCCTCACCTAGCCCTCACCCTCACCTAGCCCTCACCCTCACCTAGTCCTCACCTAGTCCTCACTCTCACCTAGTCCTCACCCTCACCTAGTCCCCACCCTCACCTAGTCCTCACCCTCACCTAGTCCTCACCTAGCCCTCATCCTCACCTAGTCCTCACCTAGCCCTCACCCTCACCCTCACCTAGCCCTCACCTAGCCCTCACTGAGTTCTCACTGCCCAACACTCGTTTGAGCAGGGATACACTTTGAATTATAACATATTTTATTGCGTGACGTATAACCATGATACGCAACTCTAAAGTGTAATCCTCGTGTGTGTAACCCTGATGTGTGTGACCTTGGTGTGTGTGTGTAACCCTGGTGTGTGTGTGTGCGTGTGTATAACCCTGATGTGTGTGTGTTTGTGACCCTGGTGTGTGTGTGACCCTGGTGTGTGTGTGACCCTGGTGTGTGTGTGTGACCCTGGTGTGTGTGTGTGAGACCCTGGTGTGTGTGTGTGACCCTGGTGTGTGTGTGTGTGTGTGTGACCCTGGTGTGTGTGTGTGTGACTCTGGTGTGTGTGTGTGGCAATGGTGTGTATGTGTGTGACTCTGGTGTGTGTGTGTGACCCTGGTGTGTGACCCGGGTGTGTGTGTGTGTGACCATATAGTGTGTGTGTGACCCTGGTGTGTGTGACTCTGGTGTGTGATGTGTGTGACCCTGGTGCGTGTGTGTGTGTGACCCTGGTGTGTGTGTGCGTGTGTATAACCCTGACGTGTGTGTGTGTGCAGGCCGTGGCGGAGGCCCCGGGCGCGCCGGGACGCTACATCGCGAGCCGCAACATGCGTCCCCGCGACCCTCCCGAGTGGATCTCCTTCGACGTCACCTCCGCGCTGCGGGAGCGGCTGGGCGCTGCCGACGGTGAGAGGCGCGGCGGCGGCGGCATCCCCGTGCATCGCCACGGCGCGTTGATAAACCCCGCGAGGCAGGGGCACAGCTCCCTCGCGGCGCTTGGCGATGCCGGCGACAACCACCGCCGCCCCGCGCTGTCTTGGGCACCGGCTCTTGGGTTGCCTTTGTCGTCAGTGAGCTGGATGTTTTTTTTAAATCCACATTAAAAATTTGTTTTTACAGCTGCTTGTTTTGTTTAGTTTGTTGTGCCCCCCCCCATCCCCCGCACCTTCGATTAGCACTGTTGGCTACGTGCGGTGCGAAAGAAGTTCAACATGCACACGTACAATCGATCGGGATTTCAAGAGTTGACATCCCATCCACATCATCATCATCGTCATCGTCTCATCATCATCATTCCACCATCATCATCGTACTCGTCCCATCAACATCATCGCTGTCCCATCTTCAATATCACCATCATCCCATCAGCAACAACGCCATCGTCCCATCATCCCACTTTGTAGGAAATCAGCGGTCACCGTGATGGGGTGGCGGGTGGCAGGGGGTTGTGTTGGGGGGGCCCTCCCCCCCCACGTGCCGCACTGAGAGAGCCGCGCGTGCCCCCCTCGCAGGAGCCGCGCCGTTTGCGCTGAAGCTGAGCGTGCACTGCCCCTGCACCACGTTCGACGTCGCCTCGCGACGCATCCTCAACCGCACCGAGGTCCTCGAGGCCGTCTTCTCAGGTGCCGGCGAACGCACGCAGGCCGAGACATGCGTGCGTGCAAATACATGCAGAGAAGAGCATGCATGCACTAGACACACGTCGACACAGACGCAGCTTCAGAGGTTCCTAGCGCAGCACGCTGACAAATGCTAATAAAGGTGCGCGATTGTGTCTGTGCGTCCTCGCGTACGTCCCTGTGTGTATCCCCGGTGTGTGTCCCCCCCGTGTGTGTGTCCATTCCCCACTCCGCCCCCCCGTGGTGCAGACGGGCAGTCGGAGGAGAACGAGCGCTGGGACATGGGCACCGTGGTGGGAGCGGCGCAGAAGAGGTTCACGCCGCACCTGCTGCTCTGGCTCGACCCGCCCGGGCGCGGCGACGAGGGCGGAGACGCGACGGCGCAGGGCAATGGGGGCACGAGGAGGAGGAGGAGGGCGCTCGATGAGAACTACTGCTTCAGGTGTCGGCACGGCGCAGTGACGCATCGACACGCTCACGGATACACTGACTGTGAAACACAAGACGGAGATGGCCCGTGTAGCCTGAGCAGACTGTTGGGGCAAGTGCTGTTAGCGAGCACCTGTGAAGGCCGGCAAGGCACACGAGGGGGTGCGTGGCCAACACCACGCCCGGTCGCCTTTGTCTCCCCAGTGGTGATGTTTACACCACATCAGGTGCTCATTTGTCAACTTTTTGAGCCAAAGACAAAGATTCCCCGTATAGCCTTAACAGACTGTTGGGGCAAGTGCTGTTAGCGAGCACCTATGATGGCCAGAACAGCTCACTAGAGGGTCGGTGGCCAGCACCACGCCCAACCGCCTTTGTCTCCCCAGTGGCGATGTTTTTACACACCGCACCAGATACTCATTTGAGGCTGAGTCGATCTAGGGGAGGCCCAGGACCGCTTCAGATAATCGTCACCGATGTTGGCCGTGAGCGGTAACTCGGGTCGCCAGGTTTGCAGCGCAGCGTGCTGACAGCCACACACACACACAGACACACATCTACACACACACAGACACACATTTACACACCACGCACACACAGACACACATCTACACACACACACACAGACACACATCTACACACCACACACACAGACACACATCTACACACCACGCACACACAGACACACAGATACACATCTACACACCACACACACACAGACACAGATCTACACACACACACACAGACACACATCTACACACCACACAGACACACATCTACACACCACACACACACACATCTACACACAGACACAGACACACATCTACACACACACAGACACACACCTACACACACACAGACACACACCTACACACACACCACAAACACACACATCTACACACACACACACCTACACACACACAGACACACATCTACACACAGACACACATCTACATGCGCACGCAGGTGAACACTGTTGCTCTATACCCGCCCCCCCGTGCCCCCGCAGCAACAAGGAGCGCAACTGCTGCCTGCGTCAGCTCTACGTGGACTTCAGGCGCGACCTCAAGTGGAAGTGGATCCACGAGCCCAAGGGATACTACGCCAACTACTGCGCGGGACCCTGCCCGTACCTGTGGAGCTCTGACACCCAGCATAGCACGGTGAGACACAGGCAGAGGTCCCCCGTGCAGCCCACATAGAGTGCTGGGGCAAGTGCCGTTAGCATTGGCACTGGGGAGATAGAGATACCAAAGATCTTTGCAACAACAACCGCCATTCGCCACTAAGTGGCGATGAGGTCACCACGGTGCTTGTGCCAGGCTATGTGCATTTTAAAGCCACGTGAAGTGTCAGGAGGTCACGGTACAAACCCAGGAGTCATGGGTTGACAGACTGAAACGACTGGGCAGATGCACCACCCATAAAATTGCTTGCCGGCGGTCGCCTACCGTGCCAAAGTTGCTGTGTTTTAGCCGAACGGTGCTTCCGCTCGTTGTAGCGAGCTTCCTTAGCATCCAGCAGCACACACACTCAACGTGGGTATCTGATGCCACGTGTGCATGTGACCCCCCCCCCACCTGTGCACACAGGTGCTGGGCCTGTACAACACCATGAACCCGGCGGCATCGGCCAGCCCCTGCTGTGTGCCCGACGAGCTGGAGTCCCTCACCATCCTCTACTACAAGGGGCGCAACCAGACGGTCACGCACCTATCCAACATGCTCGTCAAGTCCTGCAAGTGCCGCTAGCCCGAGGCACCGGCACGACCGCCGCCAGCCACCCGCCAACGCCAGCACCCTTTTAGCGCCGCCACCGTCGCTTGCCGCGTAACTGGCTGCTGGTGCGACTGCTGGTGGGCAACCGGTGCTGGATGCTGGCGAAAGAACAACAACGATTGCCCCGGGGGAGAGAGTCACCCGTTGCACTGTTTTATTTTTAGATATTGAATTCTGACGTCTGGCGGAGAGACTCGGCTTAGCCGGACAGCGGCTGACGGGCCGCTGGCTGTTGGTGGCTGGATGCCTACGCGCCGGAGAGCGGCCGATGGGAAGTGGCGAGCGTTTGGTCGTTTGACGTTGGTCAGCGGGCTCGTGAAAACGCTCGCGATCGCTGAATGGATACTTGGGGCGGAGCGGTGGTGCATTGGTTGGCACACCGTGCTGTTAACCCGAGTTAAGATTCCCAGAACCCATCGGTAGCGAGTGACATCTGAACCCCCCCCCCCCGCCCTGCCCCCACCAGTCTTCACCAACCTGCGGTGACCAGCGTGGTAAGGTATGGTCAAACAACCCGAAGTGGCCGGTACGGTGCGGGGGAGGCCTTCGCCCAGCATCTGGTAGCGGATTGACAAGGGACTGTGAATTGTTTAAATATTGTATTATTATAAACTAGGCACGCAGTGACCGGGTTAGTCACGACAACACGCTGGACAATGGTCGATGAACAATTGTGTTGAGCGGCAGCTACACGGTGGCCAGCCATTGCTAGACATCGTCAGTCCGACACACCCACCGCCTTACAGGTGCGATGTGGCCACGTGGTCCTGTAAAAGCGGCCAGCGTCACGTCCTCCTCCCCCACAGCGATCGATCACAGGACTCCCCCGACGTGTTCGAGGCTTGAGCCCATAGAACGTGCTTGCCGGCGGTCGCCAAGCAGTGACGGATCGCTGCTCGCGACGGATTCCACCACTCTGCGCAGTCGTGAAGTCTGAGCAATAGGGCCATGCCTACTCTGCACAGGACAAGAAGGCTTGGTGTGGCACGCGGAGGTGTCGCGCTGTGGCCTGCTGTGGCCTGGCCGAGGCCTGCGGGGGCCTTGGGAAAATGGCTCGAATGAACCAGCTGTTTCCCTACGTGGGTGAGAGGGCAGGTATAGGAGCGAGTGAATTGAGTGAGCGAGTATGCGACTGAGCGAGCGAAGTGGGTGGCCGGGCAAGTGAATGACCGGGTGCGCGAGCGCGTGAGTTTGCGAGCGTTAGAGGGCATTTCAAGAGACACAAGTAGCAGCGCGTAGTGGTAGAGCGCGCCCGCGGTGTCGATTGCGTGGCCTCGCGCGTGTTTCTCGCACTCGGGGTGAGTCTGAAAGGAGGAACGAGAACACAGAGGACCCCGCTGTTTCCGCGAAACGGCCACGAAAACCCAGCGGGGGGGGGGGGGGCACTCGTGAACGACGGCGGTGAAACCGCAAGCGGGAACGAATCCCGCAAAACCCGGCGGCGTTTGATGCGGATTAACTGACCGTCGCTCGGCTTCAGAGGCATCGCGAAGAAGACCGCCCGTCCGCTCCGAGAGGGTTACTCTTGTTGTTAAATTGACAGCCGCCAAGTTTTTCACAGAGATCTGTTCAAGTGGCTCCCGTAGTGCCGTTCTGGTTGCGCTGAACGCAGTAAAGAAGACGGTGAAAGGAACACCTCGTTAGTAATTTTACTCATTATTTATTCTGCAAGTTCAATGAAAACCACGAAGTTCTCATTGCACGTTCGTATCATGTAAAATTTTATAGGGGGTGTTCCTTTCACCGTCTTCTATTCTGCGTAAATAAAGTTATTTTGGGTTAGGGTAAAAAAAACAGTGAACAGGCCAGTTTTAAAATTCAAATTCGCCGTTTGTCTGCAAGAAGAAGTCGGTGTCGGCGTTGCTGGTTGACCGAGTCAGCAGTTTTGAATTATTATTACGACACAACAGACCTCTCCGCTTATTTTATTCATTAGCAGATATTTTCTCCAAAAAAAAACATTTAACGGAAAGCTAGCTCCTCCTGTTGCGACTGAAACAGTGGTCTCGTTCAGCTCTCAAAGTGCGCTGTACCGTCGCTGTGTTTATAAAATAATTATTATTTGTATTTGCTGTTGTATAGTTTTATTGTTATTGGTGCTTTGGCTGGGTTCTCACACTGTAAATGCAATGCATCTTTGTTGACTTAAACCGAGAGTCTCTTGGGGTTGATCCCCCCCCCCCCCTCTAAACGCCAATCCTTGCACAAAAGTTTACAGTTGTATAAAGTTACGCACAGTTAAGTAATAATATCGATTTTTTTTTATCTGTAAGTTACAGACGAGAAACATGACTTCTTATAGGAATAGAAGATGTTAGTCTTGTAAAAGTAATTGAGTTCTTCTTCAGTCTTCTTGATTGACAAGGGCATTTGTGGCCTTGGGCGGAATTTAACTATTTTCATGGCTCCTTTCAAACCTAGCGCTTAACGACTCCACGTGGTGGTTGGTCGTGCGTGGCTGACGGCTTCATCCAGTCCGTCCCCACAGCACAGCGATGCCACCGTGTGTGTCACTAAAAAAGACGTTTCTACCGGTGACAACCTTTCGATGTCCTCATCGCAGTCGAGCTTTTGCACACGTCACACCCACCAATATTCTCACGTTGAGCGAATCCGAGTTATCGGTAGGCACAGAAACTCGGTACACGGTTGTGGATGGTGAAAACAGGAGTTTTTGTAAACTGCAAACATTACAGAGGGGAATATTTTTCATGAATCGTGACTCCGGGCTTTCGGGGCCCACGGCTTCCGTGCGTCTCCTGAGAGACCTGCCGTGGCTTGATAATGGCCAGCACAGTGGACTTGCAATCCACAAGTGACCGGATCGATTCCATCTCCTGGCGTGGTTTGCCGATCGGCACGTCGCATGCGGTGGGGTAAAGTGTAGGTACGCCCAACTCTATGTCACTACGAATGAAATGCGTTGTGTTGTAGTCAAGGGATTTGTGTACTCATCACCGAGTCAAAATAACATTTAGTACATCTGCCGACGAACGTTCTCGCCACGGATTGGAGTCTTCTCCGATGATCGGTATGAAACACTTTCTGCGGGCGAACGAACGGCTTTTTGGAACACGTTTTGGGAATCCGTTTGGCGAACAAGATATGGGGCTGCACAGGACATTTCCAATTGCATCTAAAAGCGTTTAAAGACGACGCGGCGAACAAACACCCTCGCAAGCCCGAGCGAGGAGGGAGCGACCCGCATCCATCAATGTGGAAACGTATTTCAGCCAAATACTCTAAACGCGAACGTTGGATTCTAAATGTGGAGGGGAAAACCGGAGGACCCAGAGAAAAATACACACGTCCACGGGGAGAGAGACGCGCAAACTCCAAATATACAGGCGTCATGGTCGGGAGCGAACCCACGACCTCCTGTACACCAGGTGGGGTTGTTAACAACTCGCCATCATAGCTCAAACGAGCAATTCCTCGGTGCTCGTCTTCGTTGGTGTCCCTGGTCTAGGAGTAGTTCCTCTCTCCTCCATAGAGCGACCCTTTTCGATTTCCCACGGCGTGGTATACATCTGGAACCTCGGCAAATAGCATTGCAGTACACTGAATTAATATTGGTTAATATCTAAGTTTAAATCTGATTGGTTTTTCACGCGATGTTGTGACACCTATTTAAAAAACCCGGGTTAGGTGACGTGGTTTTAGTCTCTCTTCCTGGATCTTGTCCTGTGTTTGGCTATGTCGGATGATGGAGGGTCCTGCGGCATAAATTTGACCGCGTCATTACGTGGCCTCACCCAATAACTCAATCAAGGATGATGATGATGGTGGTGGCGATAGAAAAAGTCAACCATGCTCGACGTTCCTGCCTGATGCTCCTGGCGCTCCTGGCATTGCGATCATGGACATGAGCCCCAAAGCTGAATGTATCGCACCCGTTGCACTGTGTAAAGTGAGGGGGGGTGGGGGTTTTTACTTATATTTGCCGTCAATAAAACACAAAATTATTCCCCAGTCGTCCTCCGCATTCAAATCTCTTTGGGGCGAACGGATCGGTCGGAATCGATGCAGTCATTCACCGCTCTCACAACCCGAGGCTTCAATAAAAACAAATGCAGGAAACCCATTCCCTCCTTTTCGATTTAAAGCTTTCGTGACTGCAGGGATTCATCTTCTTGGTTCTTTCGGTAAAGTCACGTAGAATGGAAATAATAAAATAATAAAAGTTAAACATAATAAATTATTTTAAAAAATATTTGTTTTATTTTTATTATTTTATTATTTCCATTCTACGTGACTTTACCAAAAGGACCAAGAAGACCATTCCCTCCTGTCGGGGTTTTCCCATCGCGGTTTCGCACCAAATTTGAGGTGCAAATCGCTGATCGGGCCGCTGTGGCCCCGACCATTCGCGATTGACCGCGAGATTCCTTGACGCCTCGTAACTGCACCGCCCGCGGTGACGACGCCGCCGCGGAAGGATGAAGACACGTGGCGCCCTCTCGTCCCCATCATCTCGTCTCCCAAGCGTCGTTCCTCCATCGCGGGTCCCAGGCCACGCGGCGTTGTTCCCAGCCTCCAGTGAGGAGGAGGCAGCGAGGTTCAGCCATGCACGATTATTACTCATGGACTTACACGTGTAAAGGAGTAAAATGGGGACGTGACGTCAGGTGTGCCGTTCAGTGCGATGACGTCACTTCTCCTACGGTACTTAAGGGAGACCCCGTGACGTAAGCGGGGTCACTGTGGGAACGGGTAGAGTAAGCAGGGTGAAGAGGAAACCAGGGTTAGAGAGAGGGATCGAATAGTGAGTCTGGGGAGAAGCCGGTGGTAGCCGTAGAGGTGCTTCTCTCTCCGCTCGGTGGAGTCGGCAGAGTCCACGATCTGACACGAGAGAGAGACCGGAGCTAGCCGGCAGGGACTCGGACTCAGAGTAGGACCCCTAGCCCCTGGGAGTTGTGTACCCTTGTGTGTATTATTGTAACAGCTTTAATAAACCCTGGCGGAAGCCCTTAACTTACCTCCGTCTACGACTACGTCCGTCGGAACTTCTCTACACAAGTATCCGTGTGCAGTATTGTACATAAGATAGATGTTTTACTCTGTGGGTCTTTCGGTAAAGTCACGTAAATAGAAAATAATAGATCATCACGACGTTTCGATTGCAACACAAGCAATCGTGATAATTGTTTTTTTACCCTTCTATCTGGCAACAAAACTGACACCTTTTTTACAAGGAGTCATGTTTGCATAGACCACAATACCTGCAGTCATAATGCAAACAAAAAACACAACTCTGATAATGTGCACTGTCCGTGAAGTTGATTGATCCACACCCGAGACAGCTTTCCTTAGAGCCTAGTCTCACATGGGTTGGACCAGATTGACGCCAAAAGGCGCAAAAAAAAGGTGTCAGTTTTGTTGCCAGATAGAAGGGTAAAAAAACAATTATCATATTTTTTACTAGCAAATGAGGTTCCAATGGTGTACAAGCAATCGTCTTCAGGTGAGAGAAGATTGCTTACCTGAAGACGATTGCTTGTGTTGCGATCGAAACGTCGTGATTAGCTATTATTTGCTATTTACGTATGAATTCCTGCAGTCACAAAAGCTTTACATCAAGATTTAGATTGCTTTTGTTTTTCATTCTATACATTTACCGGACAAGTTATATTCAACACTGGAAAATGTGACTCATTTTAGATCCAAAATACGTCCTGTTTAATGTTCGCTTTGATGTAGGGTAACATCGTGGATGTACCGATTGCGGCTATTTTCACGAACGTAACCAGACCCGCGATGGGCAACGTTTTGTGCGAATTGTTATTTAATGAGTATGTACAAAGACAAATATTCCCCGTATAGCCTTAATATATTTTTGGGGCAAGTGCTGTTTAGGGCCGTCCATAAATGACGTCACGCACCTAGGGGGGGGGGGGCCGGACTTGCCGTTGTTGACGGGGGGGGTGAGAAATGTGACGTCACATCAAAATGCGCAACTT
>CM025629.2:8640378-8652966 GCA_014621495.2 Entosphenus tridentatus
TAATGCGAGAGATTAGCATGTTAATGCGAGAGATTAGCATGTTAATGTGAGAGATTAGCATGTTAATGTGAGATATTAGCATGTTAATGTGAGAGATTAGCATGTTAACGGCAGATTGCAAAGCAAAAACCTCGAGCTCGGTGAGCGAGGTGGCTGTTAGGGTGAGAAATTTAACCTGTTCATGTAAACTTCAAGGACACTGCATATCATTATCATCATCAGAGTTGTTTCTATTTGTTTGCATTTTGACTGCTTGTGTTGTGGTTATTGCAAACATGATGCCTTGTATAAAGGTGTCAGTTTTTTGTACCAGTTGAAAAGGTAAAAACCTGTTACTATGTTAATGTGAAATCAGAGAGCTGAAAATAACAACATCGGAAGGTGTTTCAGGATGGGAACATCACAGCCCGTTACGACTTCAACTGGTTGATAACGTCCTTCCAATGATTTGAGCTACGCCCATTTCAAACCTTTATAAACAGTTTACCTTTAGAGCCTAACCCCCTCTTCCTGTTGCGATCGAAACGTCGTAGTTTTTTAGTATTTATTAAACATTTTCTTTGAACTTATCTACGTGACTTTACCGAACGACCCAAAGAATATGAATTCTGCAGTCACGAAAGCTTTAAGTCAAAGTTTTGTTTCTTCTGCGCATTCGTCCTCACCGCTGCGCTTGGACGACATGACAACACAATGATCCGCGCCAGGTGCGCGGTGGGACGGAGTCGCCAAAAATAAATTAATGACGATTTTGACTTCCGATTATTGGGGACCCCGGGGTCCCGCCATAAGGTTCATGTGTACGGCCAGCTTGTCAATCCACTGCTGCATGAAGGCTGTGCGAGAGTCGTGGGGGTTATTTGACTGTGGTGGACCATGCTGGTTAGTGTGGGTTTATGAAGGCAGGGAGCATAGCCACAGTGCAGTGTAGCAAAAGATGTCGCTGCACTGGCCTCTGATGCCCTCTGCGTTACCCCGCAGCAGCAGCAGCAGCCGCCTATAACAACTGTGAATGGTGGTCGGCAATGCAAGCACTATTCAGGGCTAAATCCCGCTAGGATTTCCGAGATCTGATCAGATCGGTGTCAGGTCACACTTCTGTGCTGCTCAGGCATCAATAAAGAAAATGAAAAACAGCAGGCAGCAACAGGTGCCTGCGAATGCTTTGCTTCCTCCAACAAGACCGGCTTCCTTCCCGTAACTGGGCGAATGGAGACCTGCGCGGCCGTGCGTGTAGGTCACGGTCAGACACACGTGGCATTGCTCATGAGGCAGGGGAACCTTGACAGGAGAAGTCAGATGGGAGAAAGTTTAAAGCTCTACTGGAATTAGAGACAGCGAATATGGTGACTTGGCTCAAGACCAATTGATTTTGTCAACCTAAACTAAACTAGTTTTATTTTACCAGGTAAGGCCCCGTGAGCTATGTAGCTCTTTTTCAGAAACGACCTGGCTATCACAAATGATAGCTCAATGAAGTTTCTTATCATGCGGACATTTCTAGCAGCCGAAAGCTCTAAACGCGTGGTGATTCTAAATGTGGAGGGAATACCTGGAGGACCTGGAGAAAAATCCACGTGACCACGGGGAGAGATAAACGCAAACTCCAAATATGCAGGCGTCAGGGTTGGGATCGAACCCACGACCCCCTGAGATCGTTAGCACCTCGTCACCGTGGTATTGAAGCCACCACAGCAAAGAGCCTTCTTTCTGATCGATCCCACAACGGCTGTGCAGGACCGCTCTCATATTTTCATCATCACCCACCACAACCTGGCTTTAGGTGGTTCTCCTGGTCTTGAACTCTGGGTGCCACTCCTAATGTCCGTCTCGGGAACCTACCCTCCTCCATCCTGCACACGTGTCCCGCCCGTCACAACCGCCTCTTCCCGATTCAGTCTAGACTAATTCTTGTTTTGGTAGTGCATCGCTGTGAATTTAATCTGGGTTGGCTCGGTTATACAGACAAATATGAATCTGGGGTCAGTGGCATAAAAGCACTTAAGTACAAAATTCCCTAATTAGTTTAAAATGTAATGTCAATCAATGGAGATATTCAATTAATATTCTTGGTTCTTTCGGTAAAGTCACGTAGAAGGTAAATAATAAAATAATAAACATATAAAAAATAAAAATTCTCACGACGTTTCGATTGCATACAAGCACACACAAGCAATCATCATCAGGTGTGAAATCCACAGCAAGATAATTTTCTTGCTGTGGATTTCACACCTGATGATGATTGCTTGTGTTACAGGCGAAACGTCGTGAGAATTTTCATTGTTTTATATTGTTATTATTTTATTATTTCCCTTCTATGTGACTTTACCGAAAGAACGAAGAATATAAATCCATGCAGTCACGAACGCTTTAAATCAAAATATTCAATTAAGGCATTTTATGCAACTGGTCACTGGATATCTTGCAAGGTTAGCAGGCATGAGCCTGGATAGTGCTTGTATGGGTGACAATCATGCATAACAGGTGTCATAGACTGTGAGCAAACATCTCGGCTCCCAGTCTTCACCAACTCAGTGACCAGCATGATGAAGTATGGTCAAATTATACCCATGACCTGCAGAACTTGGAAAGGCCTTCATCCAGCAGTGGACTTAGGAGTTGCCGTGCATGTACACGACATCTTTGCCGGGTGACTGTCAAATAATGCTCCACTCAACATTCAGAAGGTCGTGTGTTTTAAATCAAATCCCGACTGGCCGATGACACAACTCATCATCTCTCTGGGGTTGAAAAAACAATGAAGACAAAGTTGTGGCCAGCTGGATCGAGGTGGCTGTTCTATGCAGGCGGTGGTTCCCACAGAAGAGAGTGTGGAATTCCCTCCCCCATTAGCTCAGGGGCCACCCCACACTCGCCTGAGGCTGAGAGACACTTTGACATTTGAGCGATGTAAAAAAAAGGCAAGTGAAAATAAATACTGAAGTAGGAACATATCCGTGCGTGTCACCGAGCACTTACTAACCGCTTGGCATTTAAGAGTTTAACACACAACTTTCTTCCCGTGCGCACACACACACGCCCACCCGCACACCTGCACAGCCAGCCCTCCTCCCATCAGATACGAAAGGGAGAGCCAAACGGAAACACTCGGAAGTTCCACATGGCCGGATCGAATTGTAATATTTATAGGTGAACCTCACACCTATTCTCACGTGTATCTTTTAGTTTTTAACTCTACGGAAGTGCATGTTATTCTTATGGAAATAATCACATAACAGAACACTAAACATGAAATAAATCGTGAGCTGGTTGTACATCTGCATTTTAAAAATTTACGCGGTGCATTTGTTAAAAAATATAAAGCACCTTACATTGTGTTTGGCTTTAATAGGCGACACAGACATGTGACATTTGAACCACTCGCTCAGGGTTACCAACGGATATAAGCACGTGCTCATTTGCACGCGGAGACACCGTAGCTTATGAATTGGCTTATATACGCCACTGTGGCGAGATGTTAACTATCTCGCCTGGTATAGAGGTGGTCGTGGGTTCGATCCTGACCCTCATGCCTGTATAGGTGGAGTTTGCATGCTCTCCCCGTGGTGGCGTGGCTTTTTCTCCGGGTCCTTCGGCTTTTTCCTCCACGTTAATAATAATTGAGTATTTGGCCCCTATACATTTCCGCATGATAAACGACTTAGTGGACCTTACTTGGTCAAATAGTCTTTTTTTTTTCATATACGCAGGAAAAAAATCACAGAGTCTCAAGACTGTTTTTCGGGAGAGTCCTGCTGGGAATGACCGATAACAGCGGTGGCCAAACTTCCCGAGCCTACAAGCCACACACCCAAACCTTCACATGGCCAAGCTAGCGACAACACACACATGGTGGTCATGCCGCCGGGTAGCTCCGCACTTGGTCGGTTGCGGAGGTTTGAATTTTGAAATCTGCGTGAGCGCCCCCCGGGAGTACTCGTGTCTGGCTCCGCTGGGAGGGACGAGCGCGCCGGGCTACGAATACTTCTGCAGATTTTTTTCCACGATTAATGTCAAGTTGTAGCGAAAGGCTAAGAATGATCTGCGTCTCTATGAAGCGGCACTTGAACTGCCCGGGAGCCGTGGTTTGGCAACCTACAGTGAGTAACTCTTTTATCAGTGAAGAAACTTGAGTCTGTCTTATACATACAGGCTGTCAAAGGCCTACTTTCTTCACTGCATCCGACAGGTGCCACCTGTTTACTCTGCGGGGTGGGCATCTCATACACACACACACACAACGGCTCCATCTTTGTGCGATACACCAACAACAGCTGCTCGTAGCTGGATTACGGGCGTCTGTCATCACGCCCAGAAAAGCTGTCAAGGACATACCATGCACACAATGAGAACCTGCTTTTTTATATATAAATATATATAGATATCTATATATGTAGTGACATAGAATTGGTCTCTCAGCAGCACAGCGCTGGCTACTGGCAGGGAAGGGAATCTGCAGAGTGAAGCAGCCCTGACTGACAGCAGGCCACGTGACAGACCCGAGAGGGATCGAGGGTAAAGGTTACGGAGGGGACGCGTCGAGAGCCCCGCTCGTAGGTTTCAGAAGGGTGGCGTGGCCGAGGCGGAGTGAGGCCACGCTAACAGGATAAAAGGGGACCCCAGGTGGGGGATCGGGGCCGTCGTTGGAGTGGGATCCCCTCGTCGTCGTTGTCGTCGCTGTCGCCTTGGCCGCTGTCGTCATCCACTTGATAATTGCGCTGCTAGACGGTAATTGGCTGTCTTAGTTCAGCGCTGTCAGTGTCAGACGGCTAGCGTTGTGTTGCAGGCTAGCAACCAGAGTAGAGTTGCGTTTAAGCGAGAGACAGAGTGTTGTGTAACAGCAGAGAGTAACAGTGTGCTAGGTGTTTAATTAAATAATTGCCTTCAAGAAGTTACGTCTCCAAGTCAGTCACTACATATGAACCTTATGTCCGTGATGCAGTCATTTTTAGTCTGGTGGTGGTCGGCGATGCGGCAATCGACTCATCTCGACGAGTTGTACACGAGGCACCACTACGGTGCGTGTGACAAGAGGTCACAAACGTATTTTGATTCCTTACCCGTACCCGGCCGCACCAGGGTCGCAAACGGGTACCCGTACCCGGCCGGGTACGGGTAGCCGGGTACCGGGTAGGGTACGGGTATCGGGTACCCGGTTGCGACCTCTGGAGTGCGAGCGTTCAGGGTTTCAGCGCAATCGTCCTCGCCGTGTTTCGACATCGCGGAGTAGCACTGATTTTGGATTGATTGATACCCCAGTCGCGGAGTTAAGTTCACCCCTGGAAAAAAGATTGTTCCAGAAATAAAATATTTAATTGCCTCGGCCATTTTGTATTATTTTTGTACCCCGGGGTACCGGCATCAGGATTTTTATAAAAACAGAGTGGAAACTAATTCTCTCAGAATGAACAGCAAGCATGTTCGTGCCAAACAGAAACCTGCTCAGCTTCCGCAGATTTCTTGTCGGTCAGGTGAGTCAGGAATCTGAGGAGTGGTGGCTGGATATGAATCAAGGGTTCAAGATGACACTTTTCACAATTCGCCAGTTCGTGAGTCACCCTCCTCTGCGGTCAGATGAATTGTTGTAGCAACAGGACTCCGATTCGATTCCACGATGTATTATATCCATCTCGTTTCACCGTCTCGTTTGTATTGTTGTTGTTTTTTGGGCTTCTTTGTACAGCTTTATTTTCCCAATTAGACACGCTTATCATTTGCACTCTCTTTATGAATGCACTTATACACAAGCGATACTTACACACGATCCAATGCCCGTTGACTGTCATAGGCGTGGGTAGATGGCTCCCGTTTCACAAACATTGACGTAATCTCTGGCAATACTCTTGCAGTGTCTTGTAAAATCACTCAGACGGACACATTGTAACAAGTCACCTGCTTACACTTCATTTACCTATTCTTTTGTAGTGACTGTGCTTGTCACTGTATGTTGCCGGGGCTTGCGAAGCCACGGGCAGCCTGGGTTACGGGGTGTAGTACCACCAGCCCTAGCGGGGCTTGGGTGAGTGCTGGTGAGTGTGGAGGCACCGCTAGCAGCGTGCGCTGCGGGCTCCCGGTGAGGGAGCGTCAGCCAGCCAGGGTTATCTTGGGGCATGATACGCTGGTTGACCTGCCGACACGTGACCGGATGATATTGGAGGGGGGCCACCGTTGGATGGGGGCCGTGGGGCGGTCACGTGGTCAAAAGGAGCTCTCGGGAACCTTCGAGAAGGAGCCCAAGAGACCTGCAAGGTGGGTGGGGCGAGGGGCGGAGCCAGCCCCAGCCCAGGGGCATATAACGAGGGCCCCGTGAGGAGCTCGGGGTTCTTCGTGTGCTGGTGTGAAGAAGATCCACGTCGGGGAGAAGAAGCCTCTAGCCACGCGGTCCGGGACCCAGCTTGTGGTCCGGACAGGGATAGCGAGCCGTGTCTAGTTCTGCCGTAGCGTGGGTTAGATGGGCATTCGAGACCCGAGTGTAAATTGTATTATGTTACGTACCGTTATGTAAATAAAGTGTTGCTCCTAAGATAACGTCTGCAACTCAGTTGGGCTCACTACACTTGCACCAGTTGCAGGCACTCCTAGAACTTAGACCTAACTCCTTCCACTCGTCTCTACGTGACACCTCACCTATCCTGCCCTCGGCAGCTCCGCTCCCAGCCACTCCGCACACAGCTTAGTCGCACTCGGCGTCTTCACACACAGAGGCTTCGCACACTCCACCGCTGCCCTCGCCTAGACTCCCTCAGACCCACTCACTCGTCTGTCCTGGGCGGGGGGATCAACCATCACCCGCCCGGCGACTCGTGAGGGCTGAGGTCCGTTGACGGGATGTCTTCACTCTAACCCCAGCAACAGCTAACTCCGCTCCGTTCACACACCTCCTTATATCCTATGGCCAATCATCCGAGAGCTCTCGTGTCTCTCTTTAAGGCTAGCCAGGCTGGCGCCTTGTCAGCCCATTAATCAACCCTCATCTCCCGTCTCCCTGGCAACACCTCCGGTGTCAGCTTGCACAACCGGTCGACCCGGTGTGGACCCACTTTGCCCCTTAATTAGGTGGCGGTGCAACCCCATGTTGCACACGTGCACCTGCTTGCCCCCAGTTGTCCTGGGTCAACTGTGCGTGCCGTGTATTTCACTACACCACACTCTGATGCGGCCAGGTACTGCTGCGGTTACAGCGCTTGACTCACGACCTAAACACGTGTCAAAATCAGTGCCGGGGAGAAAAAGGCGGCCTCGCGTGGCACTGGCCACGCCCACCCCCTCGCGTTCGCCGTGTCCGCCTTCACCGGTGCTTGCTAACAGCACTTGGCCCGACAGTATATTAAAGGCTACACGGGGGGTGTTTGTCTACGTGCGAGCGAGACGCGCAGTCGTAGGCATACGGAGGGTGGGGGTGCAGAGCGTGCCGCACTGTGTTGCGATTTCCCTTGCCGGGCACAACATCACGCGGCACCTGAACCCATCCTGGGCATCCACTCGCGCAGTGGTTCCTAGCCTGCGGTCCCACGGCAAGGCCACGGGAAGTGGTCTGCGGAAGCATTGCAGATACTACGCTAGAGAGTCATATTCTATTTCTTCATACAACCAAAAAATCATTGGTGCGTAGCGGTCCGTGCAAATGTTCCGAGGGTTGACAGCGGCGTTGCGGGGCCGGAAATGTTGGAAACCACTGCCCGAGGTTAAACGAGCACCCGGAACTGCGTGTGTGATCACCAGCACTGCTGAGACAGGCAGCTTGAGTCTTAACACTACCTGTCCCTACACTTAATTAAGGTAAGCTGGGCTCTGCGTGTCGTTGTGCATGCTTGCGTGCGTGCGTGTTTGTGTGCTTGCATGCGCGAGTGCTTGTGTACCTGCGCGTGCGTGCGTGTCACAGGCTTTGGCGTGCCAGCTCCATTCCTCTCAGCGATAGCCATCTCCCACCACAGGTGCCCCCCCAACCCCCTCACCCCCCCGAGCACCCATCCAAGCCCTCTCTACCAACCACCTCCTCCATTGCCGCTCACCACCCCTTAACACGTGCACGTGTCAATCCACTGCTGGGAATGAGGGGGGGGGGACCCCGGGGGGGGGGGGGAACCCTCCCCGGTTCACGGAAGCTTAATGACCTACTTCACCGCGCTGGTCAGTGCACCTTGGTGAAGATGACGAGCACAGACGTCGTGGGAGCATTGGAGTACGGTACAACAATGGATTTTACTGCAATGCCCGCCACGTAAGCCCCACAGCCTGATCCGGGCTCCTATCCTTCACCAACTACCGCTGACCATCGTGGCGAAGTATGGTCAAACAACACTCGTGCCAGGCACGGCATGGAGAGGCCTTTATCCTGCAGTGAAATTGACAAAGACAATGTCCATACACGGACATGTTCTACAACTAGGGTCGTGTGGAGATGCGTACGGTGTTCATTGTGAAGCACGGCAAATGGTCGTGGAGGTGGGGAGCACCTAAGATGGGGGGGGGGGGCGGCACCCAGATCCACAATCACAATGGGATGAGAAGATGACAGCAAATACGAGAGGGTCAGGTGTCGGCCATGCATCTTCTGTGGAATATGGCAGAAGGAAGGAAGCAGTGGTGAAGTGCGGTGACGGTAATGGCATTGACCTTGAACTTCAGGAACTACACAGCCACCACGAGGGGCTGTCTGTGAACGAGAGGCACGGAGGCCACGACGGTTCATTTTGGAGGAGGGAGGGCAGCAGAGCCCCACCAGGATTCCTGTGCCATCACGACCGGTTGCGTTGAGTCTTCCCGTGGGCGATTTTGTTTGTGTTCTGCGCGGCCATTAGCCCGGGATCGTGCAAAGCAGAGATCAGCCTTACCGTGGGCGATTTTGTTTGTGTTCTGAGTGGGCCGTTAGCCCCGGGATCGTGCAAAGCAGAGATCAGCCTTACCGTGGGCGATTTTGTTTGTGTTCAGTGCGGCCGTTTGTCCCGGGGATCGTGCAAAGCAGAGATCAGCAGCTCTCTTGGCAAACACGTGTGGAATGTATCACTTATCCCACGTACACACCTGCCCCTCCGTCACAGCAACAGCTGAGATAGGGCTCAGGATTGTACGTAATGAGGCCAAAGGTAAAGGCGCAGCCCTGCGCAATTGCTCACTCATGCCACTGCTGGTCGAAAGGGTCTCCACTAAAGGTAGCTCGAGCGAGGGTATTTTTTGGCCTACTCTTCCACGATGCCCAGGTATCTTGGAAGAGGCGGGTGTAACTCACACTTTACCCCACCACGCACACGACCCGCCAAACGAATCACTGTGATGTACACGTTTACCCTGCTGGGTGGACAGAGGCAGGGGTTGGGGGATTGAGAAACAGCCACCGAATGTTTCAACTACCTCGCCTGCTATACAGGAGGCCGTGGGTTCGATCCCGACCCTGATGCCTCTATATTTTGAGTTTGCATGGCTCTCTCCCCGTGGTCGCGTGGATTTTTCTCCGGGTCCTCCAGTTTTTCCCTCCACATATAGAAGCAACATGCGTTTAGAGTATTTGGCTGCTATAAATTTACACATGATGAGAAGCCACTTCTCAATGGGCTATCAATTGTGGCCAGGTCACTTCTGAAAAAAATCTATATAACAGCCCAGTGGGCCTTACCTGGTCAAATAAAACAAGCCGAAGGCGAGTGTTTAAACACACGGAAGACGGGATTGTTTTTCTTGCACGAGGAGCTTCCCGATGGCTTCGTGAGCGAGAGAGTGAGAGGAATGCGGCGGCGCGGCGAGACACTCGCTTGCCTGGCGATGCGGAGCGTTGGGGGCAGCTGTTTCCGGCTCGGCAGCGGAGACGATGGCGGTTTGGGCACGAGCGGAGTCGCCCTCTGGGTCCACGGCACGGACGGGGGGCCCTCGGCCAGCATCGCCTGTGAGCGGTGCAAACCACCACCACCATCATCATCATCACCACCACCACCATCACCACCACCACCATCATCATCATCACCATCATCATCATCACCACCACCACCACCACCACCATCATCATCATCATCATCACCACCACCACCATCATCATCACCATCACCATCATCACCACCACCACCATCATCATCATCACCATCACCATCATCATCACCACCACCACCACCATCACCACCATCATCATCATCTTCACCACCACCACCATCATCACCACCACCACCATCATCATAATCATCACAAACACCACCAACACCACCATCATCATTATCATCACCACCACCATCATCATCATCATCACCACCATCAACAACATCACCACCACCACCACCACCACCACCATCACCACCATCACCACCATCACCACCATCATCACCACCACCACCACCACCATCACCACCATCACCATCATCACCACCACCATCATCACCACCATCATCACCACCACCACTACCATCATCATCATCATCACCACCACCACCATCATCATCATCACCACCACCACCACCATCATCATCACCACCACCACCACCATCATCATCATCATCACCACCACCACCCACTAAATTAAAACTAGGTTCATTTTTCTTCTTGGTTTTTTCGGTAAAGTCACGTAGAAGGGAAGTAATAAAATAATAAAAATAATAAAACTTCCCTTCTACGTGACTTTACCGAAAAAACCAAGAAGATGAATTCCTGCAGTCACGAAAGCTTTAAATCGAAATTTAGGTTCATTTTACCAGGTAAGACCCACTGAGCTGTATAGCTCTTTTTCAAAAGCGACCTGGCCATCACAAATGATAGCTCAATGGATGTGGCTTATTAGGTGGAAATTTATAGCAAGACAAATAGGCTAAACGCGTGACGTTGATTCTAAATGTGAAGGAAAAAGCCGAAGGACCCGGAGAAAAATCCACGCGACTACGGGGAGAGAGACACGCAAACTACAAATATACAGTCATCAGAGTCAGGATCGAACCCACAAGCTCCTGTATAGCAGGCGAGGGAGATAACAAATCGCCAACGTGAACCGCGAAGCTACAATAAGCGTCGAATGCGCTACTGCTGGGCAACTCCGATTAGCACGGTTGGCTACGTACGGTGCGAAAGAAGTTCAACATACATATGTATATGAGCAAAAGCAGTACAATTGTTAACGTCATCAGGGACCAGCTGCCATTATGGGGGGTCTCCTAGACTCACAACTGCCCTCTCAGATCGGTTGTCTCACGTTATGGGTGCAACATTAGTGGGAACGGTGCAATGTGGGAGGGTTGCGATGAGATGTGGTCACAAGGCTCTTTGAGTTGCGGAGGCATTCAAGCGAGTGCCCTTATAAATGCAAATCCTGATGCTTCGTGACATTTACATCAACATCACTGACAGCAGAAACTGAAAAGGAATTAACATCATCAATGAACACCAACGGAAGCATTACCGCCACAGAATGTTTTCTCCGCCGTAGTCTGGCCGAATATCGGCTGTAGCCTTAAGCACGATGAGGATTCGTTCATCATCGTACGTTTCTTGCATTATATGCATTTTAAAAGTTCCCGAAAATTTCCAATAACAAGTCATTAGATTTTCCCGCTACAAGGAACCTCCTAGCTATTTTTGCTGCATGTCTTATTCAAGAGTTCCATCCCTACCACACATTTCCTACTCTCCTCTGACATCGGGGAGTTCATCAAACCCAATGTCCAGCCTTACGCGCGGGCTTGTAGCGGACAACACAAAGTACAGCGAAACAGAGGGAGGCACTGCTTCTCTGCGTCCCTCTGCGTCCGTATCTGTGTCTCTACCGTCTGCGCGAGTCTCTCCCTATGTCACCGTGACTGTTTTTCTGTGTCTGTCTGTTTTCCTGTCTTCTACGAAGGCTACTGTTAACATGAACTCGACTGAAAAAACGAACCTAATCCTTACATGAACTCTAACACTGACCCTATCGTTAATACTTTTTCGAACTGTGTTCACGGTAGGATTAGTGTCATGGTTGACAGTAGAGTTAATTACTTTTCAAATGCCATACGAAAGTAGACCATTTAAATTTCGAATTACCAGCTGATATACCACCTCATCTCATTAAGACCAGAGACACACGAACAAAATTAGTTGATTAATGATGAGAAACTGACACATTCATGTAGTGGTTATAGCTCGGATAATCCAATCATTGTTTCCGCCTGGCTTTTAAGTAACCGATGTAACCAGCACACGAGTCTTTTTGAATCTGGCCGCACGGTATCCAATTCTCTCGACAGCCGATGGAAAGAAACTTGCTGAACGTGGAAAGAAACACACATATATATATAACCGCAAAATGTCTGTGTAACGGTATCTCCCAAGCATTCATGCCAGCACATGTAAACATTCAACGGCTAATAAATAACACATGGCTTGGAGACACAGAGGAATTGCTCACAGAGGGGTTCCACATTCATCAATGAACAAATTGGCTAAAGATATATATGTACATTGCTAAACAAGGCTTCCTTGTGAGTTGTGTGAATTCCAATGAAGCCACACAAAGCATATACATTCACACAATACGTGGACCCATCAGAGACCCCCTATTCAATCTAATATTGTCTGGACCCCATCAGAGACTGGTCTGTCAGTCTATTGTCTAGAGACCCCATCAGAGACCGGTCTGTC
>CM025629.2:8652976-8704097 GCA_014621495.2 Entosphenus tridentatus
TGTCTAGAGAGCTAATCAGAGACCGGTCTGTCAGTCTATTGTCTAGACACCCCATCAGAGGGGAGACCCTAATCCAGCAGTAAATTGGCAAAGGGCTGTGCATGTTCATGTACAAAGGACATATGAGAGAGGAAGTGGGCGCTTTCGTGCATTTAGCTCGAGTTGCGGGGCAGAGCGCTGAGTCAACGTCGCATTTCCCTGGAGGTGAGTCTGGAGAGAGTGAGTTTGAGCGGCGAGTCTGGGAAGAGTGAGAGCGAGGAGAGTGAGAGTGGGGAGCGCGCGAGCAGTCGGGAGCCGGGGGTGTGCGTCACGCCACGGGATGCCGTGGGGAGAGGGCAGCGCGCCGCGCGCTACTCTCGTCACGTCGCCTGCCATGCTTACTCACACTCTCACACTCCCCCATCCCTCCCCTCTGTGTCAGCGCTTGGGTGTGAGAACACCGCTTCTGTGTGTTTATTTGTTTGCGCGTCTGCGTCTGTGTTCAATAAATGCTGCTGACGAACACAACATTTTCCACAAAGCGCACAGTAGGGCAGCCTGAAATATATTGATTTTACGTCGCAGACACCTCATCTTTGTGTGCCTGGCCCAGAAATATTTTCCGGGTTGCACACCTGGGCAAAGCCATGTGAAGTTAAGCCCTGCTCACAGAGCGCCGTGAAAGTTAAGCACCCTACACGGAATCCTATCGCGCGAGTCAAGTACGTAGCAAGTCGTAGAAATCCCACATCGCCACAATGTCCTCAATCTCTCCGTGGGACAACTGTTGTCGACTTGACGCGAACCGGCACTGGCACTTGGGAGTGACAATGCTACGGCTGGGGTGGGATGACAACACCTCCGACTGGGATTAAAACTCACGAGCATTGGTAAAACACGTGCTCCGTTACTACGTCGCCACTCGCGCTTAAAGCTTCTAGAACGGGTGTAAACGATCATTGCGTGACACCTGCCTACACGAGAATCATTTTAAGCGGGCTGAGTTTTGCGCCCCTCCATCAGGTTCGTAATCACCCTCTCGGACAACTTCTTCGCATGTGTTCGAGGTCTCGTTATGTAATGGGCATCGATACAGGATGAATTTTGGCAAACATTTTCCAAGCGGGTTTTCAAAATGTCCACTCTGTGACTGCTCTCTTAAAATCAAGATGAAATAATTACAGGCCACACAGCTGGACATCCCTTGATGAAGATGATCGATTAGCACACCGAAGACAAAGATCTCCTGCACCAGGTACACATTTAAGGTTGAGCCGATGTAGGTGAGGCCCAAGATCGATGTTAGCCATGAGTGGGAATTGAACCCAGGTCGCGCAGTGCACTCACCACTACACTTCTGGTCCCCAACAACCATTAGCGTACCATGATTATCGCGGGCAGTATTTGCATTGTAATTATGATTTGCTGCTGCTGTTTCAGTCGCAGATTATCACCATCTTCATCACCTTCATCAGTACTCCCAACATTATTACCATTTCCATTATCATCAGCACTATTATCATTGGCAATAGCATAATAAGAAGGCTGATCATTAATCATTGTTACTGGTAGCATTGCCACCAAGGTATTTAAGACATCATCATTCTAACCAGCACTTGCACCATCAACACTTTGTCATCTTTATCACTATCAACGACATCACCTTTATTATTCCTCGTATCATCTCCATCATCATGATCACCCCAATAATCGAGTGTCGCCTGCTTGAACAAACTCAACATCCCTCCAACGGGAATTATAATGAAGGCTGCTTTGACCTAGGGAGGCACAGGGTAATGTCATGTTTCAACTGCAACTCCTGTTATGCATCATGAGCAGTAACAGTTCCGGAATTTAAGATCAGTGGGCGAACCGCTAAACCATTGCTCCCCAAACACAGACAAAGATTCCCCGTATAGCCATGAAGGACTGTTGGGACAAGTGCTGTTAGCAAGCACCTATGAAGGCCGGCACGGCACACGAGGGGGTGGGTGGCCAGCACCCAGTGGCGCCTTTGTCTCCTCAGCGGCAATGATTTTACACACCGCACCAGATACTCATGTGAGGCCCAGTCAACCGAGGGGACGCCCAGGACCGGTTTAAATAATCGTCACTGGTGTTGTCCGTGAGCAGGAATCGAACTGGGTTCGTAGCACCGTGCGCTAAGCACTACGCTACCGCTCCACACGTCACGTTTCAACTGCAACTCCTGTTATGCATCACGAGCAGTAACAGTGCCGGAATTTAAGATCAGTGTGTGAACCCCTAAACCACTGCTCCCCAAACACACACACGCACTAAACCCACAGTAGTGTTCACAGTGCAGGTGTGTTTACGCAGATGTTAACGCTGCTACAAACACTATAAACCCATTATGGAAACATGAATCACAAAAACAATAAAATGCTAATGTAAATAAAATGCAATACTTAAATTATACAGACCATGGATTGTGGCTATTTTCCTTCAATTGATGGGTAGAGTCGGAACATCTCCCTATACTCAAAACGAGCAGCGGCTCATCCACCGTTGGCGGTTCTAAGCCAGCAGCGGCGATTCCACATGCTTGTTGTGACAAGCAGCTACAACGATGATGAGACCGCGAGTCATCCAAGGCAAGTCTCAAAGAGTGCGAAGCCTTTTTTTCAAGACAGTCCTGCATCGTGATGTTTGGCCAATTCTGCTCATTGATTGTTTTGGCTTTTGGGAGGAAACCAGAGAAAACCCACAGACACATACGAGAAGAACACTCAAAGCTCTGCACTGACGTGATAAGCCACTTTGCTGAGCTATCATTTGTGGCCAGCTTGCTTTTGAAAAAAAATAAGTTAATACCTCAACGGGCTTTGCCTGGTAGGATGGGGATGGTTTAGTTTTATTTGTGTGTTGTTGGTGATTAGTTTACCTTTCTTGTACTTTGCACTCCTATCGTGTTTTTGCATTGTTTGCTATAGTAACGTTCTTAAAGCTCATCGGATTCCTCCGGTCTAAATAAATATTATGATTCTGCACAGATATATCTTAGAATCCACTGCTGTGCTGCCATCTTCTGGCCACGTGGCAGCCCAAGTGTACAACACCTCTACAAGGCGAATATCAATCACACTCAACCACGCTCAGCTTCTGAGATCTGATGAAATCAATCCCAACCGGGCTGATTTGGTCACAGCTATTGCACCACAGGGCTGTCGCTGTTGACGCTGTTGCGTAACGAACACTTTGCGGACGAAAAATCCAACTGGTGAGCTCGCTGTGGTCATAACGCTCAAAGTCACGACAGTTCGGCCTTCTTTTAAAATCTCCATCGTCGAGGGTCCATCGAGCTCACAAAAAACATAATTCTGGGAATGCTAAAAAAAGAAACCACATTGTGGGAAAGTCAACAGCAATGTTTGTCCAAAGGAGAGAGTGGCACCTGCCACAGGAATGTAGAATTTCCACCAACGGTTTGGGGACCACCAACAAAGAAGAGCTGCGGTCCAACTGGTTGTTTGAACGTGGAAAAACTTTCATGTCGGCGCTTCTCTCTCCGCGGCGAGACGGCGGCAGGATGAGCGGCACGACAAAACGAGCGGAGGGGGGGGGGGCGGGGGGCGGTTGCGGTGATATCAAGGAGCAAGTGGCGGCCGGGGGAAACCCCGCGCCGACAGGGATTCTGGCCGAGTTCATTCCTCCCACGTTAGTCACTTGCGGCCGGCAACAGCCTCGCATTTAGCGGCGAGCATTCCAGCAGCAACAGCAGCAGCAGCAGCGATGCCATCGGGCTCGACAGAAGAGCGGAACGGCGGTACAGCCACGGCCTTTAACAGCGTGTCAAAGTCAGAGCCTCAAATGCATGCAGGGGCAGCGCCCGTCTCTGTTGGTGGCCCTGAGCCCTGGTGGTGGAAATTCCACATTCTTGTGGCTGAAATATTTCATAAGAATTTGCACGGAAAATACATTTCGTAATGAATAACAGCAAGCTAATGAAAGAGTGCATAAAAGCACGGATGGAATTAATGTTGATATGGCAAATGAGGGAGAACGAAGAAGACAGAGCCCTAGGGGATACTAATATTTGTGAAAAGGCAGGGAAGGCGAGATTTAGGTGGTCTGGGCTTGTCTGAGAAGGGGGTGGTGAAGGAGATATAATGAGAAAGTCTGTGACGATGCCACTGGTGCAGAGGAGTAGAGGACGGAGACCGAGGACGAGATGGGAGGATGCGGTGGAATGAGATTCGAGGGCAGTGGATGTGACGAGAGAAGAGGCACAGAATAGAAGCACGTGGAGAGAGAAAATGTGAGCAACTGACCCCATAAAAATAAATCGAATTTTGTCTGCGATGCACGGGATAGCGGTGGTGCAGCGGTTTACACAATCCGAGTTCGATTCCCGCCCAAGGCTAACAACACCAGTGGCGAGTGATATCCGAACCGTTCCTCAGCAACCCCTGCACCAACCTGCATGGACCGATGTGGTGAAGTATGGTCAAATAACCCCCCCGCTTCTGATACGACATGAGGAGGCCTTCATCCACAAGTATATTGACAAGGGGCTGCAGCTTATTTATTCTCATTATTATGGCCTCACAGTCCAATGCCTGGCATACAACGACACACACACAGACCAGGTGGCTAAGTATAACATATGCAGGTTGGTAAATGGTTTATACAATGCAGATATAATGTATAAGAGTTTTTGGGGTTATGGATGATATTGGTCGGGAAAGCCTACGTGTTAAACAGATATAATGTAATAAAAAAAAAATTAGCTCGCCACAAATATGCAAGAGGGAGGGGAGGGGAGGGGAGCGTTTCTGTGGCGGCGGGCTGCCTGGGCAGACACTGTCATGGGATATGAGGCAGGTACGTAAAGGTCGAAACGAAAACGACTGAAAGTGAAATTTAAGAAAATAAATGACTGCGGCGAGGCTGTGGTCCTACCGAGGTGCTGCGCCTTTTCCAACTGGGGCTCAATACGTGCTCGATTGAAAACGAGATCGGCGGTAAGAGTGAGCGGGGAACTGTAGAAAATAAGAGGTTGCGTATGTTAGGCCACCGCATTTGTGATCTTCCCTCATGAGTTCGTCTCTCAGGTAAAGGTGGTTAAAGGGGCAATTCTTCAACTGCTGGCTCACGGCACCGCCAGCAGAAGGGCCTCCAAGCTGGCCAAGCACCTTGGAAGAGACGGGAGTACCCACACTTTACCCCACCACGTGACTGGCTCTATCCATGAACGGTGGTGCGCCCATTGACTCCGCTGGGTGGACAGAGGTACGCTTCATAGTCAATGCCAGAATCAAAATCAGAATATTGCTTTACACTGGAGGCATCCGATGAGCTATAAAGTTGTTTTTTCACAGATATCCAGTCGGGGGTGGGGGTCAGAACGTTACAACAACAAATAGTAAAAAACAACATAATTGGAGTACAGAGAATAGGAAAGGAAAACAAATCACAATAAAGGCCACTGAGCTATTAGCTTATTGTTCAGAAGCGACCTGACCACAAATGATAGCTCAACAAAGTGGCTATTCACGTCGAAATTTACAGGAGCAAAATGACCTAAATAATCTAAGGGTGCTCCTGAGCTCGGAGCAAGAGTTCCACATTCCTTATGGTGAGCGCGAGTCCATCCACACGAGGACTATAGTTGACCGAGCAGAGGGCGGTGTATCGATTCCGTAGGGACGTGGACGACTGGTCGAGTTGAACCCCGGCCAAGGTTTTAACTCTACAACCCGATTGTGAGCCGAGCGCTGTGCCCACAGCGCCACCTGGTCGGATGCATTAGATATATTTTTATATCGACATGCAGCCGCTAACGCGCGGGGGGGGGGGGGCGTTGAGCAAAGGCAGGCGCACAGAACACACCCCTCCGGCCAGAACGTGGGATCTCTGAATATTTGAGGGAGGGATTGAGGACATTTCTGACATTCCTTTGGTCAGCAAGCAAACAACGACCCACGAGCTATGTGCTTAACGTGTACAAGTATTCACAAGTGTGTGCGTGCGTGTGTGCGTGTGTGCATGCGTGCGTGCGTGCGTAGATGGAGCGGGCAGTGGTGGAGAGGTTCGCGCCCCGTGCTACGAAACCCAGTGACCCAAGTTCAATTCCCCGCTCATGTTCAACACCAGTGACGATTATCTGAACCGGTTCCAGGGCCTCTCCTAGGTCGACTCGGCCTCAAATGAATACCTGGTGAAATATGTGTAAACATCAACAATGGAGAGACAAAGGTGGCCGGGCGTATTGCTGGCCACCCACCCCCTCGTGTGCCGTTGCCGGCCTTCATAGGTGCTCGCTAATAGCACTTGCCCTAACAGTCTGTTGAAGGCTATGCGGGGGGTCTTTGTCTTTGCGTAGACGGAGGAGGCGAAGATATAATATGGTGGTTAGCACTTGGCCCATAACGAGGCACCACCCTCAACACAGCGGTTTGACTGAGTCCGTCACAATTCATGAATCGATTCCCTTTTTACACGATTTTATTTAACTCACTCTGTCTGTTGTATCCTCAACTCTGTCTGTTGTCGTATCCTCAAATCTTGTAACTCAATTTTAATCCACTTCCCAATGTCGTATCGACTGCAAACTTGGTATACGTATGTCATACTGATGACAATACTATATTCTATCATAAAAAAAAATATATTTTTAAACAATCTTTTTATATGTTATGTTTCGGCTTGGGTCTAATTGTCCACGCTCAACTGACGTTGGCTGCCACGGTCCCTTACGTTATGGCAAGCTTTGGGGCCACTTCGTGGAGTCGTGGAGTGCTGCCATTACTCGTACGGTACATTTGATTAAAGCGTGTTTTAAAAAAAGTTTTTTTAAAATATTACTTATTTTGCCCTCCCCCCCACCCCGTTTGGCACTGCCTATGCACAGCGCCACACAGCAGGATTTCACAAGTGCCAGTGGAAACATCCGAATGCCCACACAGCTGCCTGCCTTGAATAAAACTTTCACTCCGTGGTGAAACCGCCACACTGCTCACTCACCACCACCCTAGCCTGCTCACCACCACTAATGCCCACTAACTAGCAACATTGTCCGCTCACCATCACTACTGCCCGCTCGCCAGCATCACTCACCACCAGCGCCGCTGCTGCTGCCCCCACCTCTCCATGTGGTGCCCTTGACTCCAGGCTATGATTAGCAGGGCCGTGGGGAGGTGGGGGCGCTGCATGGGGTGTCCGATCCTTAACCTCTTGGGTGGAAAATGATACTGGAAAGCTGTGCCCTATACACAGGCATATGTTGTGCAAGAGATTTCAAAGCGTTAATATTGCCAATTGATGTTCCTTCATCCCACTGTGAGGCACAAGAAGAGATGTGCTCCTCTAGCTTCACGTATTCGCACGTTTCATATCGCATCATGCTGAAGTTAATGATGTTCCGTGAGGCTCAACCGGGACACATGGTAAAAGCTGGCAGCCTCTCTGTCCGTCAGCCCTGCCCACTTTTACATCGCCAAGCACGCTCAATCACTCTGCCGCCTGATTAATTAAAGAAATATTTGGTCATCCTCGCAACGGCCTTTGGCTGGCCATCGAATAAAAACGGTCATCGCATCGCGCGCTTTCAGATGCGCTTCTGCGGCCATCTGGAACGCTCTTCCTTCCAATATCAGGAAGCCACCGGAGCGATGCTTTTTGTGTTTAGTTTGTTGTCCTTCCGCCCCGCACCTCCGATTAGCACAGTTAGCTACGTATGGTGCGAAAGAAGTTCAACATGCATACAAGCGAAGAACACGTTATAGCTGGGTCATATCTCGCAGCTCGCCCACCCCACGTGTTCCATATTTCAGGGACTCACCACGTGTCGGGCCCGGCTCGTCTCCAGTAGCTCCCGCGACTGCTGCTGCTGCTGCTGCTGCTGCTGCAGCTGCAGCGTTGCTCGGCCCGGATCCGGCCGGTGCGCTGTGCCACCCCCCGCCGGGCTGTCCTCCAGGTGCTGCCCCCACTGCGCTCCGCCGCCCGCCCCACTCTTCCACTCGAAAACACGCGTGACCGCTTCTTGGGCTTCCTAGGGAGCGGAGGACGGGAAGGGAGATGCACGGCGGGTCGACAGGGCACGGCGAGCGAGCGTGTGCCAAGTTGGCTGCCAGTACGAACACTGAATAACAAATCGCATTTACATCTTGCCGGAAATTGAAATCCCACTACAAATTGACTGTCCAATATCCCTAGACATTATACACCATCGTACAGCACTAAAATAGCCATCGTGCAGCACTCGATCTTATACGCCAGATTTTCTCTATCCTTTGCAAATAATCTGAATCGTAAAACAAATTGATTCTGACAAGTATGAAACAATGCATGGATCGTGAGTATTTGAAAATACAATATAATTGACTAATGCACCACCTCTCGATGAAGCCCATGCACCCAGCAAAGATCCCCATGGAGCCTGCAATAGACCGTTGTTGCTAGCGAGCACCTACAGCACAGGAGGGGTCGGGGTGGCCTTCACCATGCCGAGCCACCTTTGTCTCCCCAGTGGTGATGTTTACACCGCACCAGGCGTACTCGTTCAAGAACCAGTTTAAATATCCTCCACCGATGTTAGCCTTGGCCGTAAACCGCACTGGGGTCACCTGGTTAGTAGCACATCGCGCCCATCGCAGCGCCCCGTGCGCATTTGCTCCTTCGATTAGCACGGTTGGCTACGTACGGTGCGAAAGAAGTCCAAGATAGATACATACATCGCACACACACCGCACCGTCTCGCGCAAGTCCGCATCCCCGTCACTGCGGACGCTGGCTGGGAGCTGCCTTGGCCTCCCGCTGGCGTCAGGGCGGTGCCAAGGGCTGCCCCGATCCGGCTTGTAAGGCTGGTGGCCGCCAGGATGACGCGAGGCAAGGACCGTCAGCTGCCCGTACATGCGGTCCCATGCGGCTAGCGGGTCTGGCGAGGAGCTAACAGATGGGGGGCACACACAGGCAGCGTGATCCGTGCTACAACAAACGCTGCCAGAGGTACATTCACTCATTCGTTCGTGTGCCTTGTTTAAAGCTAGGCGAGATCTCACCGCCTGTCACCAAATCACTCAGAATGTGGCCGGTCTCATCAGATCTTGGGAAGCTAAGCAGAATCAAGCCTGGTGGACTCGCTTGAGAAAAACAAATGTTCTAGATTTTGGTTGCGAGTTGGCTATGCGATGGCAGAAGATTAATGGGTCCTTGAGTATCTCACCCTCGTGTGCGTGTATTATCTTCAATTCTTTGACTTCCTCTCACATATCACTCATGAATGCAATTGGCCAAATATCCCAACGTAAAACCCTTTTGAAAAGTTACGAGACTCAAATCAGGTTTCCCTAGATGCAGGCATTGTTATAATTAGCATTATTTGGAAAAAGTAATCTCTAAAATGTGAATATGGAATTTTCACCAGTAACTCGGGCCTGCCAAAAGATAAAATGCGTGCTGCACTAGAATTATTATTTTTTACAGAAACATATTTCAGTTTCATAGAGGATATTTCAGTTTCATAGAGGATAACACATATAACGTCTCTTAGAAAGACCCATACCGGTTGGGATGAGAGACACGACAAAGAAGACTGTGGAGTTTCAACAAAGTGGTCCTCATTGTTATCATCCCAAAGCAGGATGGACCGAGTTGACCCCTGGGCAGGGAGTTGACATTCCGGTTGGGAGTTGCGCTACCGCACAGCTTCACGCGTTTAGTTGTTGCGGCGGTGATTGTTTACGAGGACAACGGAATGTTCAGCCCGTGCTAATAAACCACTGCCAGGAGTAGTCCAATCTGTTGCATTTGAGGCTGCAGGTTTACGGTTCAAACCGCAACTACGGTACAATTCCAGCAACGCTACGCATCTAAGCCACAGTCATCCATGGTAAAAAAACGCTGTAAAAACACGGTACGTTCAAATTGAAACCGCATACGCAGCAACACACAATCAAAACAATGCTGTTTATCCAGAAAAGTTTCACCGACTCTCAACATGTCTTATCAGGAGGATTTTCTGCATGAAAGTGGCACTCTGGCACAAAAAAAAATGCTTAATGATTCCCAATAACCTTGCAGCCACTATAATCTGCAAGGGCAAAATAATAATAATAATAATCATGAAGTAAGACCCAGGACCATGATTAACTGAACCATTAAATCCCTACTATTCACTGTCTCTTTTCCACTCCGTCTCCACTCTAGCAGCACGGTTCTTACCCACACATCTTTCTCCTGTCCCATCGCCTCTTTTGATCTCACTAAGCCGGGCGTAGTGGCTGTGACGCACTCCTGTAATCCAGTGCTTTGGAGGTGGCGTTGGTGAACCGTGCAGATGCTGACATGTACGGGATGCCTAGCGACCAGGGATGGGCTGAGGAAGCCAATAGGTGGCGGTACAGAAAGAAAGATGCTAATGCACCTGCGCGGATTCGTAAGTGTTATGTTATGGGTATGAGCACACACGTTTAGACCTAAGCTCAAATATATTCCATAAGAAAACTGGCCAAACATGCTCGGCAGACATGTCCTGAACAAGTGTGTTGGGACTCAGTGGGGATTTCCTGGATAACAAAAATTAGTGCTCAAATTGTCAACCAGCTCTCCACTGAAATTCATGAGACAATGGTGGAAATTGAACATTCCCATGGCAGGGACCAGTTTATCCGAGGACATGTACTGCCCTTTTTAACAATCCTCGACTGGATGAGACCTTCTCCACTCCGAGCAGGTTCGTGGGGGATATTTAACCATACATCACCACGTTGGTCAGTGCTGATTTGTCAAGGCGGGGAGCATAGACATTGGAGCATAGTACGGTACAACAGTGGATATTGCTGCACTGCCTTTAATGTAGCCAAACAGCAGCCTATCACACCCGCTAGTGCAGTGGTCACCCGTTCCAAGCACTGTGCAGGCTCTGCCCTGCTTTAGCTTCTAAGATATAACAAGGCCAGGTGCATTCTGGGTGATTTGACCATGGGCTAATCCGAGGACTCCTGAATATAGAACAAGATGAAAACGTGTGTCCAATATTCCCTCTCTCTCGTTTGCTAATCCTCTCCTAGAGACTGCATGACCCTCTCGTCTGTCCACGCATTATTCAACTGCACGCGACGCATCCCTCCGCGCCGGTTCCAACAGGACCTCGGGCGACGACCCCTCCCCTCTGCCGTGGGCGATGCCAAAGGCCCGGACGCTGCCCGCTATTTCTGGGGTTTCTGCGCAGCTGAAAACCCAACTCCCTCCCACGCTCGGCATGACTTCACTGCCCACATACGAGTGCCTCACGTTATTTGAAGTGGTTGCATTTTTACTATATTTGAAATATTGCTTTTCCTCCCCGCTTCCCCCGCCATCCTACTCTGACGTTATTAGAAATTGCGCGTGCCTTTCGAACGACCTACTACATTACACGAGGACCCGACACCGGTCACGCATTAACGAATGGTGTCAACAATTTCCAGATCAGCGTCTTTCACCATGCAATGGAGTGGCGATCATCTCCACCCGTGGCCCGAACAAGTGGTGGAAATTCCACATTTCCATGGTAGGGGGGGGGGGGTTAGTCTCTTAGAAAGACAATTTTTTTTATTTCCCAGAAAGAAGTACAGTAATATTTTTAAAGACCCAAAAAAAATGAAAGGCTGAGTCAAACTTCACACGGAATTTGGATCCATTACCTTGTTGCCCGATCTCCCTGGCCCACTTCCCCTACTCTGTGTAGCGACTGCTTCTGAGCCCATGGCGAATACCATCTAATCGCAGACTATGCTTACCCTAGGACTCTATTGAAGGAATCACTCACGAAGTGCGACCTCCGATGTTCCTGCGGCTCCCCTAGCGTTTGTTTGTGCAAGGGCACTTCCCTGTAGCTCCAAGGGGCAACCCAATGGTGCTGGACTGGGACTGGTGGTGCACCCTGATCCTGGATCCCCGATTCTCCTTGGTTCTAGACCTAGGTGACCCTGGTGATCCTGGTGACCCTGGTGACCCTGGTGCTTCTGTGACCTCCTCTGGGAGTGGCCCTGAGCTGTGCGCCGCATTTGCCTTGTCCGGCTGTCTCTTTCCCGCCTCTCCTCACTTTAGCCTTGCCCCAAAACCGCTGCCAGCTGTCCCCGTTTGTTTACCTCACGCCCCCCGGTTGTTGTCCCGGATGCTCTAACCCCCTAATTCGTACAGTGTGTTGAAATGTTGAATCAGCATCCCACGCTACCTCAGCGCGGCGGTGTGGGGTCGACCCGACCCTTCTGCTGTCCTCCTGATGTAACTCTGCCGCGCGCCGCCGCCGCCGCTGCCGCCGGGCAGGTGAGAGATTCCGAAGTCCGGTGCCGATTTAACGGCCAGGTGCTGGGTTGCAGAATGCCTCGGGGCGGCGTTGCCGCCAGAGTGGAGGGCGGCAGCCGGCCCAGACTCAGGCCGTACCAACGAGCGGCCCGCCGGGTTCAAGTTGGCGAGCTGTGGAGAAAAAAACACATGGCGTGGCTGTGTGCCCATGTTGCTGTGGCTACATCGCCTTGTGTTGTGCTGAACGGACAGGTGCTCGCGAATAGCAATCACCCTTTCATCTGTAAATCTGTAAGGCTACATGAGGGACCTTTTGTGCATGTTTGTGGTATGCGTTGAATGTGTGCGTTCATGGGTATCTCTATAGGTACATATTTGCATGTTTATGTGTGTCCATGCATGTTTATATTTTTTTGTGCATGCATGCGTGCGTGCGTGCGTGCGTGCGGATTGGTGGCGAGGTACTAAGCGCATTGCGTTACAAATCTGGCAGGCTGGGTGCGATTCCCGGCGATGGCTAAGGTCAGCGGTGATATTTGAACCTGTGCAAAGCCTCCCCTACGTCGACTCCGCCTTAATTAAGTACACTGTGTGGTGCGAAACATGCGGTCCTGGCCACACCACCCGCTCGCATGCCGAGTCGCCCTTCAAAAGGTGTTCGCTAAAAGCACTTGCCCCCGACAGCCTGTGTAAGCTTCACGGCGGATCTTTGTCTTGATGCACGTGCATGCGGAGGGTTGCGGTGGGTGCTCACGCACGTGCTGGCCGAGCAGCCCGGCCGCCGTGTACTTCCGCGACGCCTGCTTCTCGGCCAATCGCTTCAGCGCCACCGCGACGGCGTCGCCGCCCCACGCTTGCTCGCGGGACAGAGCCGTGGCCGTTCCCGGCCGCTGCCGAACGGGCGACGAGCCGGTACCGCTGTGCGCTGTCAACAATGCAGACAAACACAAAGATCTCCTGTATGGCCTTAACATAAACAAACACACGACACACACACACACGTGTTTATACCCAAATATAACAAAGACAAAGATCTCCCGTAGAGGAGCAAGTGCTGTTCGTGAACACCTATGAAGGCCGGCACGGCACACGAAGGGAGTGGGTTTCCAGCACCACGCCTGACCGCATTTGTTTCCCCAGTGGCAATGTTTGCACACTTCACCAGGTACTCATTTGAGGCGGGGTCAACCTAGGGGATGCCCAGGACTGGTTCAGATAATCGTCACTGGTGTTGGCCGTGAGCGTCGAACTGAACTCGTGTCACTGAGTTCGTAGTGCAGCGCCCTAACCGCTGCACCACCGCTTCCCATAAACAAACACACGCACACACGTGTTAATACCGAAATACGCACACGCATGCACGCGCGCAAACACGCGAGATCATAGCCCTGCGGCCACCCAAGCATTAGTAGGCATTAAGTATTCTTAGATTGTGAATCTGACAAAATTGTGTGATTTGGTCACACACGGACACAGTTTCAGGATGTAAAACTGCAATATCCAGATCTCAACAGAGGAGTGCGTGGATTTGAACAAGTAACGGCCAGAACTCATCGTGTAATCACAAAACCTGATTGGTGTCCGCCTGCTCATCACCCTCATGTTTCGAATGGCTCCTCCGCCCCCCTGCTTCTTGTGCATGGCGGGGAGTCGGTCAGCAGCGTTGATGTTCTTAGCGAATGAGCGAGTGGATGGCTTCAGGATTAGCCTGGGGAATATCTGAAATGTTGGCGGCGAATGATTGACACGGGCAGCGGTGTTACCCTTTGTGCTTCATGGTATGAGACTGCAATCGCATTATGGGCCATTCGTAATGTCCAAAACCGCAACCACTGCACAAACCACGGCAGATGTTGATACCAGGTACACAAATGGAAACTTAAAAGCTCTTCAGTATGTGACTGTGGTCATCCAGAACAGACCATACAACACACGATGATGCAATGCCCGATCCACAAATACGAAGGAGACATCACTGCGATACACTCCGCTCACTGCCGACGCGGTTTTCTGGCATGATCACCTGAAAGTGTAGTTGGAGTTGTTGCTCTGCATCTACATCAGCCATATGAAAGGAGAATCGTCCATCGGTGTAGGGGATAGCCGCATCTGCTGTGCTGCTTAAAAGCATCTGAAGCCTGAACTTGAACCGGGAAAGATGTCGCCTATGTGGACAACGAGGGGTAGCGAGTGGATGCTTGGATACGCGATATCGTTGCGTTCATAGCGAGGAATTGCTCACCCACTTTGGCGGAGGCCGGCCGTCCCAGCCGCTGGCTGTAAATGGTCGCGGCAGAACGTACCGACGACGCCAGCTGCCCCGTGTGCGAGTTCGCCCACACCCCGAATCTGACGCCGCTGCTGCCACCTGCCGCCGCTGCCGCCGCCGCCGCTGCCGCCTTTACTGCCGCTACCGTCAGCGGCTGCGCCAGAGCGGTAGCGGCCGAGGTCTCCGGCACGCTTGGAGGCGACGACTGAGTGCCAGTGACCGGGGATGACCCCGAGCTCGGGCCCGAACCGGAGACGCCGTTGCCGCTGCCGCTACCACGGCGACTGTCGCCGTTTGGCAAAAGCTGGAGCTCCGTGGAAGCGGCACGAGTGGAGGAGTTGGAAGCGCAGGGAGAGGCACTTGCTGGCACCGCTGCATGCTGGGTCAATCTGTCAGTATTTGTGCCACCGTCTGCGGGCAAAAGGCACGAGAGAGGCAGGCAATGCAGCGTGGTGCCCACGCAGTCTGGTGCTGTGGCAGCGGCCCTGAAAATCACACGGCGAATACTTTACGTAGTTTTTTTCTCAATAACGAAGCTTCAGACATCTTGTGCCACGCATCTCGGGCGCGCATCAGCTATAAAACAGCGGTCGTCTGCCTGTGGGCCGCATCTTTCTTCAACCTCTCCCCCGAGCCACCTGCGCACATCGTACCTTTACGGCACCCGTCCTTCGAGCCCCCTGCCGAGCCGGGCACGTGCGTGGCGGCGACAACCGGGGCGGAATGAGCGTCGTGGTTCTCCCAGGATCCTGGGTCACCGGCGCTCGGAGCGCCCTGTGTGGGGAGGCTCTGCCACGCCGGCTGAGGGTACTGGGGTGGTTTTGATGCCACCACCGCCGCTCCCGTTTCGCGATGGTGCGTTCCTGTGCCCACATCGTGTTCATACATGCCGAATGCGTGTGTCAGGGAGGTTGGAGCTATGAACTATTTTTTATTTTACCAGGTGAAGCCCACTGAGCTATTATAGCTCTTTTTCAGAAGCAACCTGGCTATCACAAATGAGAGCTCTAACGATGTGGTTTAGCATGTGGAAATGTATAGCAGCCAAATACTCTAAAACACACGTTTCTAAAATGTGGAGGGAAAATTCAGAGTACCCAGAGAAAAATCCACACGACCACAGGGAAAACATGCAAACTCCAAATATACAGACATCCGGTCGGGATCAAACCCACGACCTCCTGCATAACAGGCGAGGGAATTAACATCTCGCCACCGTGGCGCCCGAGTGGCACCAGAGAAGAATTACGAAACAGGGATCTTTGGTCAGGGGGTCGACTCGGGCTTTCAATCCTCTGGGGTCAGCAAAATAAAAGCAATACATGGTAAATAGCGCTCATGCTAATTTTATCCATTTCATCAAAGAGCCGCTCCCAGGCACCGTGTAATAAATCCACAGATTACGGGTGGGGAACGTGCGGCGCGCGGGCCGCACACGCCCCCCCCCCCCCGCCCCGACTTCATTTTACGCGGCCCACGGCCACGCGAGGCCTACCCCATCGATATTAATACGTCACTGCAAGCATCTTAGCTGCATTAAGCAGGTACGGGGGGGAGGGGAATGTTTTCCACCTGGCAACACTGCCTCTAATTTTAGACTGCTCAGTCCAGCCATCCGTCTCACTGCCAGGACCTCTCTCTCAGAGTGAGAAAAGTGACTAAGCTGTGTGTGTGTTAATACGTGGCCTGCCAAGGATATTTGAAAGTCCCATTCGATCCTCAGCAAGGAAAAGCTTTCCCACCCCTGTTCCGTGCCATAAATCATCACACCACACTCGCGTATTAATCATTCGGCGTTGCAACTTTTCACCACAAACGCTATTGCTTTCACAAGCCGCGCGCATTTTGAAAATTCATTGCACGGGAGACCGTGCTTTGAGAGCGGACTTAAAAGAGCCGAGATGGAGGAGTGAGAGGCGCCGGGCCGGCGCTGCGACCGTCCTACGGCTCCCGCGGGCAGCCAGCGTGGACGCGCGACTTACCGGAGCCAGCCAGGACGTTGCCCTCACTCTCGGCCTTCTCCGCATTGCCGGCGGGGGCCAGGTCTGAGGGGGTCTCGGGGAGGCCTTTGGGATCTCCCTCTGCGTTACCTGGCATGGGGGGCACGAAGCGTCAGCTGTAAGAACGCCTTACTAAATGGCCGTGTCGGGTGGTGGCAGGTTTACCGACACATTTATATTTACGCGATCTAACCAAAGAAAACCCTCTGTTATGAAAGAACACTGCGTTTGTATTTAGCGTTTACCATTAGCGGTAGGTACACGTACGTAGACTCATCTTTGTCATGCCACTGCTGGATGAAAGCCCTCCCCTTGGTGTTGACAAAATGAGAAGTTAACAGCCGTCCCGTCCCGTGTGTCCGTCTGTGTAAGGTGGCGCGGCGATGAGCGGTGGTGCAGTGGTTAGCGCACTGCGCTACAATGCCAACGAGCTGGGTTCAACCCCTTGCCATGTCCAGCACAAGCAGGGGGTGAATTAATTTGTACATCACAAAACCACGAGAGCTGGCTGCAGCTTGTATGTATGTATCTTGAACGTCTTACCACGTAGCCAACCACGCGAAAAGGAAGCGCAGGTTTAGGGAGGCCTTCAGCTACCAGTGGATTGATCGCGACTGATGATGATGATGATGTGGTTTATGAAAATATCAGCAATGGGGAGACAAAGTCATCGATGTATGTGTGGTGGAAACTGTGCCTCATTTACTCTGCTGACCTTACAAGGGTGCCCGTGAACAGAGCTCGTCTCTACACTTCATAGGGCTTAAGAGGATGTCTTTGTATCTTGTGTGTGCGAGAGCATGTATATCTGTAAAGTGTTTAGTCTGCACACCACACATTCTTAGCGGTATTTAAGTTAAAGCCTCGAAAATATTAACGGTGGTTTTGGCTCATGGACAACTGTGCCAAACGGCAGCAAATGTGAAATACTCCTCCAACAAGAGGCATTCTCGACCTGTGACCACGTGTGTGCATGAGTGCTTGTGTGTGTGTGACACGGAGAGGTATTGTAGCGGTTAGTGTGCTGCGCTACGAACCCGGCGACTCGGGTTAGATTCCCGCTCACGGTCAACACCAGTGAAGATTATCTAAACCGCTCCTGGGCCTCCTCTAGGTCGACTCAGCCCCAAATAAGTACCTGGTGCGGTGTGTAAAAACATCGCCACTGGGGAGCAGAGGTCGCAAACGGGTTTTGATTCCTTACCCGTACCCAGTCGCACAAGGGTCGCAAACGGGTATCGGGTAGGGTACGGGTGTCGGGTACCCGATTGTGACCTCTGCTGGGGAGACAAAGGCGGTCGGGCATGGTGTGGCCACCCACCCCCGCGTCTACGGTGCCGGCCTTCATAGGTGATCACTAACAGCACCTGCCCCAACAGTCTGTTAAGGCTATATGGGGGGCTGTGAGCGCATGAGCGTGTGTGTGTGTCCGTAAGGTATTCGGAGAGTTTTCCAGTGTGCAATTGAGTGTGAGAGTCTTTGCGTACATTTAAGTGTGCAAATGAGCAGATGTGTGAGTGATGGAGTGCCTTACTGAATGGGTAGGTAGGTAAGTAGGTTGATGAGGAAGTGAATATTTTTTTTCGTGAAACTGTAAGTGAATATGCAAAATAGTGAGTGAGTGGGTGGGAGAGTGAGTGAATGCATAGGTGAGTGCGTGTGTTCGCGAGTGCGTGTGGGCGGATCGGTCGGTGGGCAGGTGAGTGCGTTAGTGAGTGAACGAGTCTCTCACTGTTCCGTGTGCCCAGGAAGACACTCGCAGAGCGGTTCTTGTGCGTATACTGAGTGAGAACTTCCTCCAGCTCCCCCTCACTAAGCCACATGGCACACACAACATCGCGCCAAACACAACATACACCATCATATCACAATGCCTCCATATGTACCGTAACACCAGAACATACACAATGACATAAGCTGAGTTGCATGAAGGAAAATGTGAGTATCATCATTATTATTATTATTATTATTATTTTAACTGGTTGGGTGTTGCTGCGGTCATAATGCCATGAGATCAAATCGCAAATGAAACCTGCTAATTGATGACAATTTTAACTGCTGGGGGGTGAATGGCTACGTGCCTCATGATGATCCCGAGTCTCCTTACCTCGCACTGTCCATGAAGCGGTGGAACATCTCGGGAGGCAGCGTGTCTGTTCCGAGTTTTCCATCCTTGGTGGAGCGCTGGGTCATCAGCTCCGTCTCCTGCCGGTTACGCATGCGGCGAAAGAGCACAGGGTGAGTGCTGCAGGCACAGAAGTGGTGGTGATAGTTGTGGCGGCGGTGGTGATGGTAGTAATGGTGGCAGAGGTGGTGGTAGTAATGGTGGCGGAGGTGATGGTAGTAATGGTGGCGGTGGTGATGGTAGTAATGGTGGCGGAGGTGGTGGTAGTAATGGTGGCGGAGGTGATGGTAGTAATGGTGGTGGTGGTGATGGTAGTAATGGTGGCGGTGGTGGTGGTATTAGTAATGGTGGCGGTGGTGGTGGTAGTGATGGTGGCGGAGGTGGTGATAGTGGTGGTGGTCACAGTCGTCGTGGTAGAGCTGCTGCCGAAGATAGAATTATTGGCAGCGGTGGCAGCGGTGACAGCGGTGGGCAGTCAAAGCTGTGGTGTTATTTGTGGTGGCGATGATGGTGGTGGTCGCAGTGATGATGCTATTGGCAGTCGTGGTGGTAGTGGTGGAATTGGTAGTGATGTTGGTGGCGGTTCTGACGCCGTCACCGGGTGGGGTGGCAGTCGCGCCGCTGCCCACCCGTTTGTAGTGCAGCAGGAAGATCCCGAGCTGCCCCGACAGGACGCGCTTGCGGTCGGCCGGGGGCAGCCGGCGTCCGGGCAGCGCGACGCGCACGGGAGCCTGGAGGTTATCGGCCGCGCGGCGCAGGAAACGCACCACCAGGTCCTGTGGCCGGCAAAGCATGGCGCGGTTAGCGAGTGCCTCTTAAGGGCCGTCGCAGCACGGAGGACGGGGGGCAATGTGGTCGGAGCCGCGTGCGCTCAACCACCCTCGACTCACCACGACTGCTACCGGCCTCCATGTGCCGAGTACTCGCGTTCGGCCGGCTTTAACGACTCAAACGATATCACCATCATAGATGTATTAACTATTTGCACGTGGAGAAAATACACAAAACATTACAGCGCACACTCTGATAACACAATTATAACTACTACAGCAGTAGCAGCATCGTTCTGCCTTGTTTTCGAGGGAAGCCCTCCGTGATGCTCTTTGCTCATGGGGAACGTCACGTGTTGGTACGGCCCATAAGAGGGTTAAGGCTGAGTCGATCTAGGGGAGGCCCACGACCGGGTTCAGATAATCGTCACTGGTTTGGCCGTGAGCGGGAATCAAACTCGAGTCTCTAGATTTTGTAGCGCAGAGTGCCAGCGGTATGGCTCACTCACGCACAAAAACAAAGATCCGTCATATAGCCTCAACAGACTGTTGGAGCAAGTGCTGTTAGCAAGCACCTATGAAGGCCGGCACAGCACACGAGGGGGTCGGTAACCAGCACTGCACCACCGCCCCTCATAATAGGGAGCGGTAGTGTAGCGGTTAGCACGCTGCTCTACGAACCCAACTCATGGCCAACACGAGTAATATCTTAACTTATCCTGGGCTTCCCTGAGGTCATCTCAGCCTCAAATAAATATTTGATGCAGTGTGAAATCATTGCCACTACAGAGACGAAGGCGGTCAGGTGTGGTGCTGGCCACCCACCCCCTCGTGTGCCGTGCTTGCTTTCATACAGTCTGTGAAGGCTGTACAGGGGATCTTTGTCTTTGACTCACACACTCACTCACACACTCACTCACACACTCTCACACACACACTCACTCACACTCACACACACACTCACTCACACTCACACACACACTCACTCACACACTCACAAAGATCCCCCGTATAGCCTTAACAGACTGTAGGGGCAAGTGCTGTTAGCGAGCACCTATGAAGGCCGGAACGGTACACGAGGGGGTGGGTGGCCAGCACCACGCCCGACCGCCTTTGTCTCCCCAGTGGCGATGTTTACACACCGCACCAGGTACTCATTTAAGGCTGAGTCGACCTAGGGGAGGCCCAGGACCGGCTCAGATAATCGTCACTGGTGTTAGCCGTGAGCGGGAATCGAACCCGGGTCGCCAGGTTCATAGTGCAGCGCGCTAACCGCTACACTACCGCTCCCCACAACACACTCACACACACACTCACACACACACTCACACACACACACTCACACACTCACTCACACACTCACTCACACACACACTCACTCACACACTCGTACCATTTGCTCGGTGTCCGTGGGCAGCGGAGGCCCAAAGGAAGCGGGCTCCCTGCTCTCCTGCACAAGTCGCTGCTGCACTCGAGACAGGTATGCAGCAAAGGCCTGTCGCGCCTGCACCTTGCTGTGTCATACAAAAACAAATGTCTGTTAGCGAGCACCCAGTAAGGCCTTCATGGGACATGGGGAGAGCTGTGTGGCAAGCACCACTCTTGAACACCCTTGTCTCTCTAATGCTGATATTAACGCACCGCACGAGGTCCTCGCTTTAGGCCAAGTAGACCTTAGGGGAGGCCAGCAGGCTAAGTTCATGTTCCCATTCACAAGTTCTCACCCCAGTCGAAGCTCAAATCAGCCACTAGTCCCTCCAAGACCCGACAAGAAAGATTACTTCCACTCTGTGTGAAAGCAAAACAACGAATGTCCCGCGATGAAATGGTTCCCACAAATAGAAATGTGAAGGTTCCACAACTGGCCGAAGGCTGCCAATGGAGATGAAGAATGCTCGTTCGAAGGAGGAGGACATGTCGACCTTCAGAAATAGGCACAGCCCTTATTGTCAACCGACTGCTGGACGATGGCCACCCCATGCCTTTGTGGGTAGTCAGGGTTATTTGACCTGACTTCACCACGCTGGCCAGCGCTGGATTTAGGAAGACGTGGAAGCATAGAAGTAGAATACAATGGCTGTTGCCGTACTGCCCTCCGTGTATCCTCACGACAACCTGTTTGTGTATGGTGGTCAACAATCCAAGCACTATCTGGGATCAACCCCCACTTAGCTTGTGAGATAACAATATAATAATAACGTGGTCATAATAATTAGTGCCGGTTTATAGCACCAAGGGCTGACGAGCTTGGTTGCATTCCGGGCGATTTGGCCATAGCCTCTTGACTGAGAATCGAGATAAACGGAATACTTTAAGGCGTTATTGGCCAGGCCAGCACACGGGCAAACTTCCAAGTTTAGTAATGTCTAAGACTGGGTGGGCGGAGGTGCTTTACATGAATTAACACAAACATTTCTCTTGCCGCAAAGAATGACTGGCTCCAGCGCTAACTAAGACGGCTAAATTATCAGCCTTGGCAACTCTAAAGACCGAGTATCCTGATAAAACCACAGAGCTCTTCACATTTTTCCGATTAAAACCCGAGCCAAGAAACGGCACCGCCATTACTGTTGCTCTGATTATTATGCAACACCCATGGAAGGGAGTGGTCGTTGGCAGTAGCGGAGGTGCGGAGATTAATGGGTTTGTTGGAACTTGCAGGGCTTAATGAGTAAAATTCCACGAAACCGGTAGAAGCGAAAAAATGAAAAGAGTAGGGAGGCATGGTATTTCATTTTGGATTACACTACAATGTGATTTAGTGGAACTATGTACATGCTGTGGGGAGCGGTGGTGTAGCGGTTAGCGCGCTGCGTAACGAACCCGGCGACCCGAGTTAGATTCCCGCTCACGGCCAACACCAGTGACGATTATCTGAACCAATCATGGGCCTCCCCGAGGCCGACTCAGCCTTAAATGAGTACCCAGTGTGGCGTGTAAACATCACCACTCGGGAGACAAAGGTGGCTGAGCATGATGTTGGCCACCCACCCCCTCGTGTGCCGTGCCAGCCTTCACAGGTGCTCGCAAACAGCACTTGTCCCAATAGCCTGTTCAGGCTATACGGGGGATCTTTGTCTATGTATCCAATGCTGGACGAAGGCTTCCCCACACCCGTGCGAGTTGTGGGATTGGGCTATTTGACCGTACTTACCCACGCTGGGTCAGTGCGGTTTGGTGAAGGTCGGGATGATAAGCATGGGACTCTGGACGTACAGCACAATGACAGATTTTGCAGCATCCTTCTGGTTCCCACCACATAGCTTCACAGCAGCAGCAAATGAAAATCTAATGGTGCCTCTTGGTCACCCACCTCCAGAGCGCTATCCAGGTCTAACCCTGCTTATCTTTTAAGATCTGATGAGACTGGGTGAATTCTGTGCGATATGGTCATGCGCTCTGGAGCGATACTGGAACCACAATGATGGTTTTAATATTGTTGGTGATAACTAAACCAACTCAAGGTGGTTAAATTTCGATTTAAAGCTTTCGTGACTGCCGGGATTCATCTTCTTGGTTCTTTCGGTAAAGTCATGTAGAAGGGAAGTAATAAAATAATAAAAATAAAACATAATAAAATAATTCTCACGACGTTTCAATTATTAAATGAGAATTAAGCGGTACTCATCTCCGTTGGTGGTTCTGAACCAGAGGGGGAAAATTCCACATTCCTTTGACAGAGGCCAATGTCCCTAATTTGATGTTAAGTCAAGTCAAAGTGTGGAACACACTTGTGCAGGGCGGCGGTGGAGGGCAGGTCACCGAGACAGGCACTGGGAGTGGCACCTAGGGGTCGGCGACCAAGGAGAACTCAAGCCAGGTGGTGGTGGTGGTGGCGAAAACGAGACTGTAAGAGTCATCATTAAAGAACTTGTCAACTGTGGGACCGAGGCAAGGCCAAAAGCTCGAGCAGACATTGGAAGTCAGGGACCGCCTGTGCAACTATTGCAGGATCTGGCAGAAGGAATGAAGCGATAAACTAAAAGTAAACGTCTTCTTGGTTCTTTCGGTACGTGACTTTACCGAAAGAACCAAGAAGATGAATCCCTGCAGTCACGAAATAAAAGTAAACGATAAACTATATTATTTTTACCAGGTAAGGCCCACTGAGCTATAGAGCTTTTATTCAGAAGCGACCTGGTCACAAACGACAGCCAAACGAAGTGACTTATCATCACGTGGAAATTTATAGCATCCAAATACTCGAAATGCGTGTTTCTAAACGTGGAGGGAAAAACCGGAAGAATCGGAGAAAAATACACGCGGCCACGGGGAGAACATGCAAACTCCAAATATGCAGCAGCAGGCATCAGGTCAGGATAGGACCTACAACCTCCTGTATACCAGGCGAGGTAGTTAACATCTGGCCACGATGGTGCCCCATGGTGGCGAGATATTAACGATGGCGACATCATCGTTACCTGAGGTTCCCTCCAGAGAGCAGGGCTCGCAGGACGGCGTCTTTGGGCCGAGCCTCGTCCCGTCTCGGCGCCTTCTGTGCGACATTGCTGGTCTCCCTGGCAACAATGGTCTCCTTGGCAGCCGCAGTCTGGATCTGTTAATTGAGCCAAATTAGCAAAGCAAAGGGCATATAATAAATTGATGACGATGGCTTTTCAAAACTCCGCTGTTACCAAAATTAGCTTAAAAATGTGCCACGCTTTTGAAAAATGGACGCCCGTTTTAGTAACGGAAATTAATACTTGAGATGTTTGTTTTTGCAGAGTTATTTATTCGTTTCAAGGGGAAATTCTCCGAGGAGCTGTGTAAATAAACGTCTTTTAATCATTACCGTGCGCTTGTTTAGCTACCTGTCAGCCTCAATGAGGTGGCTTGTTTTTGTTAGAAAAACTGCGGTTTCATATATTTATACGCACATAACATGCGTACATAAACACGCACACGAATGCACACACACACACACACATAGAAAAGTGCAAACATACAAATACAAAGATTTCCCATTGAGCCTCGTAAACCGTTGGGGAAAGTGCTGTTCACGACAGCCCATTCAGGCTGGCACAAAACGCGAAGGGTGTTGCACAGTTGCTGCATTCCCACAGTGGGTGCCTTCTATCAACAGGACAGAGCTCTTCACAAAATAAAATTGGCCGCGTGACATCAAATGTGTGTGGCATCATAACGTCTTGTAATGTCATCACCAATCCGCACCTCTTGTGTCCAGGTATCTCAACCTAGAATTACGTCACTTCTTTTCACTAATTTCGATCTCTTGCCTACAGCTGTCTCGTCTCTAGCTCGCCGTTTCACCTCGCTAATCTGTATCCGGCCATATCTCTCAGTGGATCACTCCAAGAGCCTTTGTGGGCAACATCAGGCTTGCGGCCGTCAGTTATGAAAAACTGTGCAACAATGGGGAGTGGGTTCCAACCACTATTCTATCTTCTACGTTTCAAGAGAATATAACCAATGGTGAGTTGGGCCCCAACCACGATTCTAACTTCTACTTTACAAAATACGAGGGTGACTCAACCTTGCAATAAACAGCAGTGTGCTAAGACTTCATGGTTTGTATTGTGATTTGTATATGTTGGTTACTAAGGTCCCAAAAGACCACACAATGTTATTGGCACTGGCCAAACATCACAATGCTGAGAAAATACCTGCAAGTTGTTAGATTGGGATCACACAGAGCAAGAGAACCCCTTCCTGTGGAAACTTGACAGGGCCCTCCTGAAAAAGTCTTGAGATTTGGTGAGTAATTCTTAGATAAATGCACGAGAGAGATCAGAAATAACTAAGACTTCACACTAATCAAAGTCGCCAACAACAACCATCTCTGCTTTGGAATTGTTTCTGCAATCTCTCTGGAAATGTTAAAAGGTAATAATCAAAAGTAATCAAACTACTTTGCAGCTATTTTAACAGTAACAACGTGAAAATAGAATAATCAATGGGGTCACTGGTGACCGACGTTGGCAATATAATTCCAGTGGCTTGTTACTCTGCATATGCAGAGGATCAAAGTTTTTCCCTCCCCATTTAGATGTGTTTGAGTATGTGGCTCGAATAGATTTACACACGATAAGCCACTTCGTCGAGCTATCATTTGTGGCCAGATTGCTTTTGAAAGCGAGCTATATAGTCCAGTGGGCCTTACCTTGTAAAATAAAAATAGCTTAATCGTTTAAAGCACCCGAACAACACAAGAACAAGGACGCATCAGAGAAGCTCTCGGGGGAGTCGCAACCACAAGCCCTACCTTGGCTGTCGATCCGTTCTGTTTGGCAACCCTCTCCACAACCGGCTCCTCATCTACGCTGTCGTCATCATCATCGTCGTCCTCGTCATCTTCCCCGCTTTCTTCATCCTCGTCTTCCGCATCAAGGTCCTCCGCCTCTTCGTCCGCCTCCTCTTGGGGTGATTCCCTTGAGGTTCTCCTCCTGGAAGTTGGTTTTCTCTCAGCAGGAAGCCGCCTGTTCCTCGCCCTCCGCTTACCTGCCGAGTGGCGCAGTCCCCAATCAATCACCAATCAGTGGCTCTTATTCATTCGTGTTGAATCAATCCTGGCACTACCTTAGATTTACTCAGCCATATATTAGTTCCTGGTGCACTGTTCAAACAGTGCTGGCCGTGCCGACCTTCAGAGGTGGTCGTTAACAACACCTGCGCCAACAACTCGCGAAAGGCTTTATTTGGATGCGTGCGTATACATGCATCAGGGGTAGTGCTGTTCGGAACCCCGAGTTACATTCCCTGCTGTCGATAACATAAATGGCAGGTGATATCTGAACCTGCCCTAGTGTTCCCCGAGGCCAACTAAACCGTAAATAAATAGAAATATAACTAAGCAGACAATAAATCTCCTTCATATACCCATCTCTCCATTTAGTATTTCTAACACCACCTATCGACCACACAGACTTATGGAAGTGCAGAACTTCAGCAGCACTGATTCAGTACAAGCAAACTCTGGATCGGTTTCAACATAGAGTGTCCCCCAGCAGAATGAGGCTTGCTTGGATCAATGCTGGTTCACTCAGCGAGTAAACATCAGCACACAGGAGACAGCGGCAGCTCGATGTGAGTACCATTCCAAATATAAGAGGTGCTCGCCAACAGCACTCGCCCCATCTGTCGATGGAGGCTATATGGGAGATCTTCATCTTTATGTGCATACACATGTGCATGTATGTGTGTGTATTTACTGTAGGGGAGCGGTAGTGTCGCAGTTAGCGCTGCTCTACGAACCCGGCGACCCAAGTTCGATTCCCGCTCACGGCCAACACCAGTGACAATTAACTGAATCGAACCTGGGCCTCCCCGAGGTCGACTCAGCCTCAATTGAGTACCTAGTGCGATGTGTAAAGACATCACCACTAGGGAGAGAAAGGCAGCCGGGCATGGTGCTGCCCACCTACCCCTCAGTGTGCCGTGCCGGCCTTCATAGGTGCTCGCTAACAGCACTTGCCCCAACAGTCGGTTAAGACTATACGGGGGACCTTTGTTTTCGTGTATTTGCTGTGCCAGTCATCTCAGTCAGTACCCACAACACCTAGGTCTGTCCCGTGACCGCCTGCCATCAGTGAGCCTTCCACACTCCACGTGACGGCGGCCTCACAGTGCACCTAGCACCGTGACGTCGCCACGGCTGCCACTCGGTGGCGAGCGACCGGCAGCGGCCGTTGCCGTTGCGTGCGCGCCGTGCCTGCCGTGCGCTCCCGCTGCTGCCGGCGCCGTCGCTTGCGCGCCTCCAGCGAGAGGAGCCTGCGCTCGTAGAGGTGGAGCCTGGCGTAGGCCTCGCCCAGCAGAGCCGGCTCCACGGCCCTGCATGACGCGCGCGCGCGCACAGCACGCAAAGTCAAAGATCCCCCTTGTAGCTTTAAGAGACGTTTTGGGGCAAGTGCTGTCAGCGAGTAGCAGCTATAAAGGCTGGCATGGCACATGAGGGGGTGGGGTGGACAGCACTACACCTGGCCGTCTTTGTTCCGTGAAAATTGCATTAGGTCAGGGCAACGAAATCCAATGTTGTACCGTACCTCTATGCTCCCACGTCTAAGCTTCCCGTCTTTACCAACCCACACTGGTCAGCACGGTAGTGCTTACACTTTTTGCTGCACAGGGACATCTGCCGCTCAAGGGCCACCTTGGCTAGACTGCAGCAGAGAACGAATATGGTTGAGGTGGGATGTGATGTAAGTTCCTTTGAATTGCTGTGGCATTTATGGAAGCGCCTCACAAATGCAAATCCTTACCCAGAAGGTTAAACTGTACTTTTTGTTCGAGAAAACTTGTAAGAACGGTGAATATAGCCTTCTCTCAAGCTTAAAGCCTTCTCTATTATTCAGGATATTTCCTCCTACACACAGGCAGGAACCCGGTGGTGTAACACGTCAACACCAAAAGCGTTGAGTTCTTTGGGAGATGTACGCAGACATTTCAGAACATCAGCGTTCAGTCCCTCATCACAGTTCACTGACCTGTGTCCATTTTAGAATCTTTTACACAACTCGATTTAATTTCCGCGAGATACACGCACCACCTACCACACCGTAGAGCCAACCTGTAATTCACAGCTGTTTGACAATTCCTTTAACAGAAACTTCATCAGCAGTGCTATCCCACAGCACGTGAAATACCATTAACCAGCTGCTTAAAGCGCAGCCGTGACGTCACTGTGCACAGGTGTCGCCAGTTGTTGCAACAACCAACAAAAAAATGTGGGTTAACCTTGAACCACCCTCGCAAGCCAACAAAGATAAACATAAACACACGTGCTTATACACGTGGATATACACAGTGCTATTAGAAGGCGCCTATAAAGGCCGAAACGGCGTACAAGGGGTTGAGTGGCCAGCACCACACCCGGCCGCCTTTGTCACCACAGTGCTGCAGTTTATACACTGCACCAGGTACTAATTTAAGGCTGAGTCGACCTAGGGGAGGCCGAGGACCGATGAAGATATTCGCCACTGGTATTGGCCGTGAGTGGGAATTGAACTTGGGTAACCGGGTTTGTAGTGCAGCGTGCTGGGCCACTGTGTCGCCACTGCCCGCACACGCAAACGACAAAGATCCTCCGTATACCCAATAACAGACTGTTGGGGCAAGTGCTGTTAGCGAGCACCTATAAAGGCCCGCAAGGCGCACGAGGGGGTGGGTGGCCAGCACCACGCCCAGCCGCCTTTGTCTCCCCAGTGGCGATGTTTACTACACACCGCACCAGGTACTCATTTGAGGCTGAGACGACCGAGAGGAGGCCCAAGACCGGTTCGGGTAATTATCGTCGCTGGTGTTGGCCGTGAGCAGGAATCAAACTTGGGAAGCTGAGCTCGTAGCGCAGCGCGCTAACCGCTACACTATCGCTCCCACACAAAAGCACACGTACACACATGTTACATTTCAGCCAGGCAATTTTCATGATTCCTCGCCTGAAATCTCCATTAAATTCTTAGCATCAAATGTGATTCCCAACTGGATCGGGGGATCAGCAGAATCGCGGAATTGTCGGGGGCTGGACTGCATGGCACCCAGTGTGGCGTTCAGTCAAGGAGAGAGGGCCCATGAGGCCTAGATTGCCTTGTGGAATCACCATTTATACTTATGGCCGATTGTTCATACCAAAAGTGCCAATGAAACCAGCCTTCAGCCATGCTTAGCCAAGTTAATGAAGATGATAGCAATGTTGAGGAAGATGGTGATGATGGTGAACTCTTCGCACACTCACTTGGCTTTTCCCGTTACGGAGGGAATGCTTGTCGTCGCAGTCGGTTTTCCTGCCCTATGCATAAATAATGAGAATGAAATTGATAACAAATCTATTTGATTGACATATCCATCAATTCGTTAATACAGAATTTTAACTCTCAGTCCAATCACCCATCCGTGAATTAATTTAAGGGATGCATTCACGCAAACTCTCAATTCTCATTCAAATGGCCCATCAATTGATTTACAGTGAATCTGAATGATCGTTTAAATTGAGCCACCCATTGATTTATCCCAATGCTTATTCAAGTGGTTTACCAATCCACTGACAAGGACTCATTGCTTATTCGACGTAGGTCCATACATAGAATGGCAAAGTCTCTTCAAGCGATTCAGCAATTCATTCACACTGCACGTCAGTGCTCATTTAAATGGCACATCCACAAATCCAGTGATGTCACATCTCAATGATCATTCAAATGCCCCACGACATCAACTAATCGACAATGGATCTCAATACTCATTTTATCGACCTATTAGTTCACGTACAACTTTCAACGTTCACTTGACCAACCTAACCATCAAGTGAATTACATCGAGAATCACTACTCATTTAAACAGTCTAACAAATGAAAACTATTGAACTTGTTAATTCAAATGACCTACAACATCTCGACTTCTGTTGAATCTCAAGCAAGGCTCAGTCTATTGCTTCGAAAATAATCTCAGGATATCAAGGTTACTTCTGAATAATGCTGTTCTCTGCCCGTATGCCCCAGCACAGACTTAATCACTCTTCTCACCGGCTGTGAAAGAGACGTGTGGCCAGCATGTGGTTGAGTGTCGTCTTATTCTCCATGAAGTTACTGTAAGATGACAAAACACACAAGGACACGGTCAGCACCAACGCTGATCCGGACTCACAGGTGACCTGCTATCGGCACAACTGATTACACCATTATCACGAGTCCAGTTGGTTAATTAAAGTAAACTATAAAAACTATTAACTATTTTTATTTTACCAGGAAAGGCCCGCTGAGCTACATAGCTCCTTTTGAGAAGCCATCTGGTCGCAAATGACAGCTCAAGTGGCTTGTCATGTGGACATTCATAGCAGCCATATACTTTAAAAGCATGTTTCTAAATGTGGAAGGAAAAAGCGGAGGATCTGGAAAAAAATCCACATGACCATGGGGGAAAGAGACGCAAACTCCAAATTTACAGACGTCAGAGTCGAGATCAAACCCTCGACCTCCTGTATATAGAAGTGGTTTCCCAATCAAACGAGCATGTAGTGATGCTCATCTCTTGTTTGCAGGCATGAGCTCGTGGTGAATATTCCACATTTCTATGGCAGGGCAGGACAACCACTGATGCATTCTAACAACTTGCCCACCTGACCAGTTGCTCTGCATCATATTAATCATAATTAATGTCAGCCATTCACTCACTCATTCTCTATATAAAAGACGAGGATAAGAGCCCGTTTGGATCAGATTTCTCTTTTCAAAGAGAGACCCGGGTAATATAAATACACCAACAGCAACAAAACGCAGAATTAATCATCGTAAAGGTCCTGAAGCAACTCAGTAAAACACAGCTTGTGCAACACATTACAATGCAGAGTTGAACATGGGACTAACAAAATAATGAATAATGTTCGTAGTTGTAGAGAATATAAATTATAATTTTTACCCAGACAATTTGCCTTCCTACAAGTGTCCATCCATGTAAAAAACACAACCCAACGGCCATAAGGCCTTGAGGCCATGGGTTGTGTCGGGCGCCACGGTGGCGTGATGTTAACTACCTCGCCTGGTGTGCAGAAGGTAGTGGGTTCGATCCCGACCCTGACGTCTGTATAATTAGAGTTTGCATGTTGCTCCCCCCGTGGTCACGTGTATTTTTATCCGGGTCCTTTGGTTTTTCCCTCCACATTTAGAATCATTGCGTGTAATTTGGCTACTATGAATGTCCACATGATAAGCCACTTCGTTGAGCTAAATTTGTGGCTTCTGAAAAAGAGCTATATAGGTCAGTGGACCTTAACTGGTCAAATAAAAATAGTTTTCAAATATCGATTTAAAGCTTTCGTGACTGCAGGGATTCATATTCTTGGTTCTTTCGGTAAAGTCACGTAGAAGGAAAATAATAAAATAATACAAATAAAAAATAAAATTCTCACAACGTTTCGATTGCAACACAAGCAATCATCATAAGGTGTGAAAACCACAGCAAGAAAATTGATTGTTTTATTGTTTTATTTTTATTATTTCCCTTCTAGGTGACTTTACCGAAAGACCCAAGAATAAAATTTACAAATAATTTAGTTTTTAAGAACAAGTGCCCTCTTGACCGGTTTCGACATTCAGTGTCTCGCCAGTGGCGACAGGCTTTGCTTAAACCAACGCTGGTCAACTGACAAGTCAACGTTTTTTCCCCCGCCGTTATTTTATTTTATTCATCGGCTAGAGAACCAAATTCCCAGTGGGGTCACACAAACCTGTAGAGCTCCCAGGAGTGGGGAGTGGGGAGGATCCGGACAAACCCGCCCCTGCGCTCGTACTCCTCCTGCACACGGCGCAGAACCTTCACCTGTGGGGGGGGGGGGGGGGGGGGGGGCCCACAGCAGGAAGAGGTTTTGTGGTTGAGAGATGGAGGTGATGTGGTGAGGTGGTGGAGGGCAGTGGAAGGTGGTGGTGGGGGTGGTAGAAAGCAGGAGGGTGGTGGTGCGTGTGGGTTGTTTCAGTTGTTTTTTGATGGGGGGGGGGGTAGAGGGAGACAAAATGGTTGGATGAGAATGTGTGGAGAAGGGTGGTGGTGGTGGTGGCCAAGCAGGACACAACAGGGGGAATGAGAGAAGCGTACAGAAGAAATGAGAGATGACAGGACAGAGGAAAAACCACATACGCAGTTCATTATTATCACATGTGTACATGTACAGCCGTTTGTAAATCTACTGCTGGATGAGGGGACAACACTCAAAGGGCAGCACATACAACTTCATTGAACCCACTTGCTGTCCTGCCCAGCTGGTTTGGGAGTTTCGCAGTCCCACGTGAGCCACCGATTCACATACGTGCACCACCGTGCCGGGGGAAGGATCAACGTTCAACGACCACTCCGTTGGGAACAAATTCAACCTCTGATCAATTGCTACACTGCCTTCACTCTTGTAGAAATTCTACACACATTCTCTCTCATCTCTTGAGTTCCCCTCCGCTCCAGCAACCAAAGCTTCAATGCAAAACCTCAAGTCGACCTCAGCTCAGTGGGTTGGTGGCTCCTCCTGCTCCTCGACTGCTCCTGATATCAGGAGCTCCCCCCCCCCCCCCAGGCATCCGCACAGCTAACCTCCTCCCCCTGGTCAAGTCCAAGCAAAGAGCCTTCTTTCTCTCCTCCTCTGGCTTTGAGTCCCCACGACATCCACGCACCCCCTCTCTCTCTCTCTCAAACCTGCAATCATATCCTCTTTTGCTTAAGGGCATGTGCAGCCCTACTTTGGACAGCATCTTGGAAAGCGGTCACATTTAGATGCTATGCATACACTAATCTTTTTGCAATGTGTTGAATTACTTGAAGACAAAGGTGTTTAACCTTTAACCTAAATTCCTGTGCAAGGGCGCACGGGTGCGTACACGTCTTTGTTGTTGGTAAGTATCGTGCTGAGCGGTGTCGCAGTGGCTCGCGCACTGCACGTTGAGTCTGGCTCCCCGAGTTTGATTTCCACTCGCAGCCAATACTAGTAATCATTGTCTGAACCGGTCCTGGGCCTCCCCTAGGTCAACTCAGCCTCAAATGAGTACTTGCTGTGGTTTTCAAAGGTCGTCACTAGAGAGACAAAGACGGTTGGCATGTTGTTGGCTACCCACCCCCTAGTCTGTTGTGGCAGCCTTCATAGGAGCTCATAATCAAGTTTTTGGGTGAGATCACGTTATTTATAAATGTGTCGTAACCCTCCACCACCCGACACGGCCAATCAGCAAAAAAAAGTGTCACGTTGACAAAAGACAAATAGTTCACTGCTTTAGCCCACCGGTGTGTTGAAGCGTGAAACCACAACATTTACAATTTTTGAGTACGACGTTTCGCTGGTAATTGCATCCAGCATCATCGGGCAATTCGCCAGAATGGATAGGTGCTACTAACTGCACTTGCCCCAACACTCTGTTAAAGGCTATATGAGGGACATTTGCCTTTGTGTGTGTTGATAGGTTCTCAATAACAATACTCGCCCCAACAGTCTGTAGGGCTATAAGGGGATCTCTGTCTTTGTTGTGTCCACCTGTATGGGGAGCGAGCACTGGCGTAGTGGATAGCGCGCTGTGCTAAACAAACCGGCGACCCGAGCTCGATTCGCGGCCATGGCTAACATCAGCAGCGAGTGACATCAAAACAGGTCCTGGGCCTTCCCAGGACCTGATAAAACTTTGGCACTGGTGAGACAATGGCGGCCGGGTGTGGTGCTAGCCACACCACCCCCTCTTGTGCGCTGTGCCGGATTTAATAGGCGCTCCCTTGCAGCAGTTTCCACAACATCTCTATAAATAAAGACCTTAATCTGTACGTATGTCTCAAAAACCTCTCGGGTACTTCCCAACAAGGTAGAAAGCTGAAATTTGGCACATATGTAGCTTTTAGGACACAAACAACAGGAAAAAATCAAAACATCCGAGATTTTTCATTTTAACGCCCCACAACTTTTCGATTTTAAGTGCCACATAAACATGTTTGTGCGTGTCGTTCAGAACTCGTTCAAAATATAAGATTGCGTTTTTTTTTCGTTTGATAGAGCATTAAACAGCAAATACAATTTAAGCGAGAACCATTGTTTTATTGCTTATTGTTTTTTTAGATATTTCGGATGAAAGCGGTTTTGGACTGAAAAAAATACCCATTTTATAATGTCCAAATCTGAATTTGAAAAGGGTAAAACATAGTTCCCCTCATAGTATTAAGTCCATACATTTTTGTTCTTTATAATAAAAAAATAACGGAATATTTTAATTGAGCTGTTTCTAATGGGTACATCTTTAAATAACAAGAAGATGAATCAAGACGTCAAAATGGTTTTTTTTGGGCGGAAAAATAAAAATGTTTGTAGTTGTTAGTGTCTGATCGTAAATAATGACTGTAAAAAAATGATATCAGGTTCATTATAATATTATTGAAAACTTTTACCTGGCGAAGACAGGCTTCATGAACGAGTTCTATAATAAAAGACAATAAACGGAATCTTTGACTTTCTGGTTAACTCATAACTCCTCATGGTGAGCCGTCGCCATTCTAATTGACTTAAAGTGCACCTAGCCTGGCACCACCCTAGCCCAAGTGGCAATCATGTCACCACCACTTAGCGGTGTATGTCGTTAATGTTGTTAGTGCGTGGGTGTACACATGCTGAGTTTGTTTGTAATTTATTGTTTTGTTTACTTTTCAAATTTACGCTGGGAAACATTTCCTGGAAGGCACTTTTGGATAACTTACTCAGGGCATTTTTCCGAGTGATAGATGGTTTTAAACAAAAAAAATCCTCAAGTAGAAGATTAGTGCCAGACACAGCCACATTTTGCAGCCATGATTTGAAACCATGAACCTTACCCGTGGTATCAATAGTTACATTTTAAGGTGCAATGTGGGCAAAAGACTGTTTTCTTAGTATGGTCTTTGTTGTTTTACTGCCTTGCCCAAACTAGCATTGGGAATGTTTGTACTGTAATAGTGCCATTTGTACTTCAATCCTTTCATTTTATTTACATATATTTTAGCGACTTGTTGAACTTTTCTCTATCTTACTCGAGTATCCTTTATTGGATTTAATTGTTAATGTAACTTGCTTACCTGCCCCTACTGAACATCTGTGAAAAATAACTTCGTAGCTATCCGGATTCCTCCAGGCTTAATAAAGATTCTGATGATGAAATGGTTTAAACCAGACACATATGCAGATGCACATTTACAAAGATCCTCCGCTTAGTGTTGCAGAGCAAAATGGCATGCGCTGTTAGCGAGCCAGAATCACGACTGACCGCATTTGTCTTCCCAGTTTCTGAACGGGGATACTCTGCACATGGTACTAATTTAAGGTTGAGTTGACCCCAGTAGAGGGCCAGAAAAGGTTCAGATATCACCACTACGATGTTATCCATTTCCTGGCGAAAAAGGATCGGAGCACGCTGAGCAAATCACCCATTGAGGTCGCGTTGCTCTGTGGAGGGAAGTTATGAGTCGCTGCCCAAGAGGCAAAGTGGTCCCTGTCATAGGCATGGGGAATGTACACCACTAGATCAAGGACTGCTTAAGGCTCAATTAAGCATAGCTATGCTAACCTTTGGACTGACATAATTTAAAGACTTTTCAGACATTTTGTCAATTCACTGCTAGATGAAGGCTTCTTCATGCCATGTCGGTCATGGGGGTTAAGCCATACTTCGCCACACTGATCAGTGTGCGAGTTGGTCAAGCAGGTTGCTCAGGACGAGTTTATATATGACTCACCACTGATTAACCATGGCTGGGAATCGAACTCAGGTCACCGGGTCCATAGCGCAGAGTGCTATCCACTAGGCCACTGCTTCAATTTTTGACTTATTTCAGTCAGAACTGTCCAGGTTGGTGAGCAGAAAAATATTCCCACACCCGGCACACCACATCCAGTATACCCCTCACTCTGGCCACGGCTACTAGCCACGTGCACTCAAAAAGGTATAATACCCTTTACACACTTACAATGGCATCACGTAAGTAATATCGCTACAGACTTTCAGCTCTGAGAAAATAAAAACTGGGAGATGCATTTCTCGTGTTTAAAAATAAGGTGAAATGCAGAATGCCAGGAATGCTCGTCGCTGTTCAAACACAGACGAGAGCGACAGAACCACGCAGGGCATGCGCCGCTGCCAGGCGTTGGTGGGAAAGGCACGTCCTTCTCGCATACCACACTTCATCCCGAATCACTCGCCCGTGGATCACAACACAGAACACGCGCGCACGCACACACACACACACACTGATAGCACATGCACAAGACAAAGATCCCCCGTATAGGCTTAACAGACCATTGGGGCAAGTGTTGTCAGCGAGTAGCACACACGAAGGCCAGCACGGCACACAAAGGGGTGGGTGGCCGGCACCACGCCTTTCCGCCTTTGTCTCCCCAGTGGCGATGGTTACTCCACACTGTACCAGGTACTCATTTGAGGCCGAGTCGACATTAGGGAGGCTGAGGACCGGTTCAGATAAGCATCACTGTACATACACAGGCATGCACATACAACCATCAATCATGCGAACATATTGTGTACTACATACAAACACATGTGCGCACACACGGGACAGACGGAGGTATGTGCATACACAGGCACGCATGCTGTATGTACAAATACACTGATACCAGGGGGCACGTACATACACAGACACGTACATAGTATATACATGCACACTAATACTCACATACATACATACGTCCATACGCACTCACACAGGGCCATCTGCACATACACATATTCACAAAAACACAAAGTGGATACATGCACTGCTCTCTGCTGCACACCACGTTGCCCTGAAGCCTATACCAACTTGTTTTGCATGGTGGTCACCAATGCAAGCAACTAACCAGGCTCAACACTGTTCAGGGTCAAGGTTAGGGTTCTGCGAACTGACAATATTGAGTGCATTCCGAGGGTCCCAATCTGTGAAATTGTGAATGAAACTTAACCAAATTTGATTATAGATTTCATGACATTCCGAATCGATAATTAATCAAATTCTGAAGGCGATGATTGAATAACTGATGGTTGAATAACGACCCTACGTCAAATATTGCAAGCAATTTGGATAAGCGGATAATGCGTTTAGAAAAATCTGCTTCTCCATGTATTCATTAAACAACCCATCAACCCCGCGGCCTTCTGGGAGCACCAATGATTCAGTACAAGCAAATTCTTGACCAACATACAGTGTCTCATCAGCAGGGTTAGGCTTCCCTGGTGAACTGCCAGATATTCAAGATATGGGTCCTAGTTCATGCAAATTGCATGCAAATTGGAGCACTGGCAAGTGCACTCACGATTAAGCGTCATCCGAGCGAGTACGTGTGTGCTCGCACCGAAAATTTAACTTAACACGGAGGTTTTTGCAGCCCATATTAGGATTCATTCAACATTTTTTATTAGGCCACGTAATGATCTGGCTAAGTGTAATGATCTATGAGGTTATGGCACATTTTTAAGAAGCTGGGTCAGGTGACACGGTTAATTCAGAGTTCCCGGATTTTCCTGATGATGCTTGACGCAGTTCCAAGTGAAACACGGCGTATCTATTTGCTGCTAAATTTGGTTGTGAGAATTGTTCTTGAACCTTTCGGTGTGAGTGGAAACAATAACAATCAGAACGTTAAACGCTTGTACACATGACAAATTAATGTGCTTGGCTATTTCGGTTGGTCGAGGAGTCTTACGACAGCCAGCTCATTCGGTGATCTCACCAAAACATCGATTATGAATCAATTAACGTTTGTTTGCCTGTGATGCATGTTTAGGTTTTCCTTCAACTCACCTCTTCTACGGATAGGCCGAGCATGCTCACGTGACTGGCAGATAAACGCGTGGCATCCGAAACGCTGGCCGACGTCGCCCTCAAAACCTAAGCAATAAAAACAGCAGGCAAAGTTATTCATATGAATGAGAACAACAGCAACAGCAAAAAATAAAGGTTACTGTGGTAAGGGCAGCGTCATTGGCGTGCCTGTCAAAGAATGATGAAGAGTTGGCAGCACTAGTGGATAATTCTGGCATGACCAAACATGGTGGCACTAGCTGGGAATTCTAGGAATATTAAACTGGGTGGCGAGGCTGTCAGGTGACTCAAGAGGTTATAGCGCTGAGATGGCACTGGTGAAATCCTGGGTTAGAACTCAGCCAGCTGTCTTTGATTAAACCGGCCTCTCAAGTGTAGCGAGCAGACCGGTTACAGCATGGTCAGTAATGACTGCACAAAAAAAACATCACATTTAATTTGGGGTCCACGCTTCACGTGGCTATATTTCAGGTCTGATAAATAAATAAAAAATAACAACAGTTTGACCGTCATGCGACGGAATATTTCTCTCGGTGGCAGGGCGGGTGGGGAAGTGCTACCCCCTGTACTGTGTGGATCAGAGGTCACTTGCAGAGATATGAGAGGAAGCTCTGTGATATCTGTTTCCATGGCCAAAACCCTAACAAGGAGGGTTGCACTGATCTGTGAGAGATCTGAATGGATACTTAATCTCATGGCTTGACATGGAGAGCATAATCGGGATAAAATACATGTTTTAAAAGGGTGGCAACAGGATACAATTATGGGATAAACATACAGGCCAGAACTAGTGGATAATTATGGGGGGAATATTTTACATTTACTAAACTATTTTTATTTTACCAGGTAAGGTCCACTGAGCTATACAGCTCTTTCTCAGAAGCGACCTGGCCACATATGAAAGCTCAACAAAGTGGCTTATCACGTGAAAATGTATAGCAGCCAAATACTCTAAACACATGTTTCTAAATGTGGAGGGAAAAACCAGAGGACCCGGAGAAAATTCCGCACAACCAAGGGGTGAGAGACACTGCAAACCCACGACCTCCTGCATACCAGGCAGGTGGCACCAGAGAAGAATTACGAAAACAGGGTAGCACTCATTTAAACTCGAGACATTTCTCCCATCCTTACCAAGTGTTGATTTGCAGTTTGTGGTCTGCCACTGGAAACCCTCTGTAATATACAATGCAATAGAGAGAGTGAGTTAACAGAGCAAAACAATGCAACAGCGTCTCAATATCCTGTACAAAACAGTCGCGTGCATCACACGAAAAGCAAAGAATGCTGTCGAGCTTGGACGTGAACAGGGGCAGGCAGGGATTCAACGGCGTGGATGTCCGGGGGTAGGGTGCTCCAGACCACGCGGGCAACAGAGAAGAAAGAGAGAATTCCCACTGAGCGAAAGCTGACTAGGGGCTTCAACAGAAGGCCTTGGTTGCGGGAGCAGCCAAGCTTGGGGATAAACAAGACAGAGAAAAAAAAACAATCGAAAGAGACAGCCAAGGCAGCCTGTTTGTTTTCGTACCTGTGAGTGGGGGGCTGGGCGTCCAGGTAACTCTGTGCCCTGTGGTTTGCCCTTGACTCGGGCAATCAAAGGATCCTGGCACACGAACCCTGCCACAGCAGAGGTTAGGGGTCGTTGGTTGGGGTAAGAGAGGCGCCGTTGAGTTTTTCACGAGGAAGGTAACGATTCATCAATTCGTCTGTCAAAATAGATTCTTCCGCCACCCGCGATACATGCATTGAACTTGGGACGTGCGGTCAGGGGAGGCAGAGCCTCACCTGTCATACTCCAATGACAATAGCTGTTACGAAAAGTAAAAACAAAGAATAATCAAATAAAATTAATATTAAGATTTTTCCACTGATCTGTGTTATAAATGTAATTTTTGTACGATTCCAATCATTTTTATAGTCAAAATCGCCAAATTTGCGGAGCTCCACTGCAAATACAGGAAGAGACGAGAGGTGAGGCAGCGACGAGCTCAGCCTCCCCTCTGATTGCGCAACCCCTCAGTAACTGGATGGAGCGCGGGCAATAAGCGCGTGCCTGTTACTATCTCAGTATGTTACCAATGTAATGTTTGTAGACCCCTTCATTTCATGTCCTCGCCTTCCATACTCCAGGTAACTTATTTAACGTATGTGTATAAAGATATTTAGGCTCGCTGGTCTCGTCATGAAACTGCAATGGAAAAGCACCAGGGGAGGCAGCTATCATATCTGCCTCACTGAGGGGGACGTGTCTAACACGCCCCCCTCAGTGAGGACACGCCCCCTCAGTGTGTGAATCTGGCTCTGACACTAGCCAGTGCCTACCCAGCCATTGACTTCACCGCAATATTACTGTATTGAACCGTGAAAGTAAAAACTAAATTGCTTCTGATCCACACACGTGTTGTGCCGTGCTGTCTCTAGGCCGGTGCTTGCATGAAAACAATCCACAACAGAAATGAGACGGTAAATAAGAGATGGAAAAAAATGAGACGGGACTTCCAGCAAGGACGGGACAAGCCATGCAGATGTAACAACCAGAGAGAGGGACAGTACAGACGAGAGAGACAGTAAAATGAGACAGTGCAGATGAAAAAGTCGGTGCAAGACAGAACAAGAAAGACTTCATCGATGAATTGTTACATGCCGAGTATAAAATGCATTTTTTTTAAAGGCAAAGGTGCAGCGCCGCAATTTCTTGTTAACGCCACAAATAGAGGAAGGGCCTCCACTAGGCCCTCTAGAGGATATTTGCTCGACTCTTCAACGCTAGCCAGACATCTCGGAAGAGGAGTGAGTACCCACACTTTACCCCACCGCACGCGAACTGCCGATTGGCTACCTCAGGTGAACCCATTCACACTGCTGGGTGGACAGAGGCGGTGGAGGGGGATTTAAAAAAAATTTTCAACTGCCATGCTGAGAAATAGAACCGGTGGGCCTGTGGATTTTAAGTCGAGCTTTGCGAACCATTTACATGATTTTGACAGGATTTGCACCGTCAAATAAATGCGCGTTGAGGACCGCCACTTACCGACCAGACTGAACATGTCGGACACCATACTGGCCTTGACCTTCAGATCCAAGGGAGCATCACTGCACAAGGTGAGCGAGAGGTCATGTCAATAATTCACAAAGAGCAGGGGGTGGGGGGCATGCAACGCTTGGAGGTTACAGCACCCTGAGCCAGCACCACTGAGATCCTGAGTTTGAATCCATGCAGCCCGCCTGTGGTTAAAGTGGGCATCTCGCGCACAGCAAAACCCCCATCAAGTTACGTTACAAAAATAAACCCCCATCAAGTTACGTTGGGTTCCGCACTTAATTTGGCCAAATTGATGCTCGGAGAATTGAAAAATGTTGGGTTGACTGTCACGTGCCAAATGTCGGAGGAAAGTTCTGCCTCCCGCTATGTAGATTAAAGTTCCCTTGAAGTGATACCAGAGGTAGAACCATTCTCTAACATGAAAGGCTGCAATGCTCTGCTTGAAATCCAAATGGACTTTTCCATGCCATTACAAATTTAATGAAAGCACAATGAGGAAAATATTGGCAAAGGGACATTTTTAAAGATCACTAATGAGATGAGCAATTCGCACTGAAAGTACGACCCACACACTGGTCACGACTAAAAGGCGCAATCAACAATAAAACAAAAATATTACATTGATGATGTGGCCAGATGCCTTAATGTGTCAGAGCACTGACCAACACAACACGTTATACATGTACAGCCTGCTGGATGAGGGCCTCTCCACATCGTGTGGATCGTCAAAAATCCTGATAAATACTTCACCATGCTGGTCAGTTTGCGTTGGTGAAGACAGGGAGTGTAGACGTGGGATCATAGAAGTACACTCCAATAGTGGATTTTGCTGCATTGCCGTCTGCTATCTACCACGTCGCAGATGCAACCTATACCACCTGTCATGCACTGTGAACACCCATCGGAGCAGTAACCAGGCTCAAACCAGCTTAGCGTCTGCGATCTGACGAGATCGAGTCGTGCTCCGGCTGATTCGGTGAGAGGTGCCGACGTGGAAATGCATGCTCGTTTTGGAAACCAGACACGATTTACTGTCAGAGTCAATCTAGCTCTTCGATACAACCCCTGCTGCAACGGCTGCATGCCAGGCGCGCGCACAAAATCACCACCCATCATGAGAGAAGCAGCTGCGCTATGCTGTGTTACTGTGGCATGCGGATATCGTACCACGCCAGGGAAGGAGACAGGTTGACTTCCAAGAGCCACGGCTTGAGGTTGGCATCGATGAGGACATCAAACCCATACAGCTCTGCACAAAAAAAGACAAAAATCCCCCCTATAGCTTTAACAGACTTCTATGGCAAGTCTCTGTTAGCGAGCACCTATGAAGGCTGGCACAGCAGACAAAAGGGGTGTGTGGACAGCACTAGGCTTGGAAGACTTTTTTTCCTGAGTGGAAATGTTTACGCACTGCACCAGATACTCATTTGAGGCCGAGTCAACCTAGGGGAGGCCCAGGACTGGTTCAGATATTCTTCACTGGCGTTGGCCGTGAGCGGGAATTGAATTGGGTTTCCAGGTTCGTAGGGCAGCGTGCTAACCACGGCATTACCGCTCCCCAATGCACAAGCGGACAGATACTTGGGTCAGAATTCGGTTTGGGATTTTCAGAATTCCCCTGAAAGTCTGAATGCATATAAATGTATTATAATTGTTATTACTAAGATGATTAAATAACCTGTACAATCTATGGCTGTGTAATTTGGTAATCATTAAAAATAATTACACTATACTTTTAACTGAACAATCACCCTGTTACAGTATCTCTGCTTGTATTTAAAAAAAAATAGACCCCCACCTCAAAATCCAAAAAGGATTAGGAATTACCGTTAGGTAGAGATGTATTGATTAAACAATGAAAATGCATTACTATCCTCATGACACATACATCGAATCGTGAAGATATACATTCTTTCCATTTCATGATACGTCGTGCGTGATTGGATCACAGAAACACCGCAGGGATGGCGATCACACATATAACGCACCAACAAAACAAAAAATCACAAACCCAATTGTAACCCTGAATCATCACCCTGAATCCTGACATTCATCCGAACGTGGAGGGAGCGAGTCGTCGCATCCCTGCCGTTAGGGTTGTCTGGCAGGACGGCACCGTGGCAAAGTGGCAACACTGTGCCTCGCAGCGAGAAGGGGCCTGCGTTCGATTCACATATCGGGCGCCTTTCTGTGTGGAGTTTGTATGCTCTCCCCCTGTTCTGCGTGGGTTTCCCCCAGGTTCTCTGGTTTCATCTCATAGTTGAAAACTCACACAGCGTAACTGGTATTGGTCAAACACTCAAATGCTGAAAAATAGCTGCAAATTACTCCAATGGGATCACACACAGCCACAACACCGTTCCCTACTGTGAAAACCCTTCTGAAAAGTCTCCAGACACAGAGAGGCTCTCCTGGGTAAAAAAGTGATGTTTTGTTTGATCTCATGTTTTAGTTTTATATAATAATAATAATACACCCAGCTCACCATTCCTTGAGGATTAATAAAATTACTAGAACTGTGACTCTTGCATCAATGCGTGCATCCGAGTCATAATAATTCGTCAAATCGCGATTGGGGACAAGGCAAGAGACAAATGGTGACGTGCCGATTGGCTACGGTCAGGGAAAGCGCCTGGGAGACGTGGGGCACTCAAGGGGCAGTGTGCGACGGTGGAAGAGCAGAAGTTCATACCGAAGCAATTGCCTCTGTGCGGCACAAACATGCGCACAGACGAGGCGATGGTCTGCTCCACCGACAGGATCGTCTTCACAATCAGGTCTTCAATCCTCGCCATCAGGGCTGTTCGAAAACAACAGCAACAGCTACGACGAAACGGGCGAGCCAGACAGCCAAGTGAGCAAGAGCAAAATAACCGAGGCTTATCAGCATCATAGAACTTGAGAATGTTGGTTTCAATGGGCTGCTGTACTTGCAGAGTCCTTTGTTAATCCACCGCTTGATGAGGAGCTTCTCAAGCCGTGTAGATTGTGGGGGTTATTTTGAGCATACGTCACCATTAATTAGACATCTTAATGCAATGCTCGAAAAGGCCAAATGAACGTGTCTTCATGCTCAGGGCTTGATTTCAGCCACGCCTGTTCGGGTCAGTGGCCTGGCAAATATATCCGCACCTGCACACCACATCCAGGATACCTCTCTTGATGGCTGTGGCTACTAGTCGCGTGGCTACGCCAGTCTACTGGCGACCCGTGAAATATTCCGTGAGAAATGAAGCCCTGAGCACGGAGAGATACTTTGACTGCGAGCCGCGCCTCGGGATAAGCATCCAAAACTGGAGGTTTTCCGCGTGGAGGCCACCGGCCACCCAATGGGGACAGGGGCGTCAACCGACCCGTGGTGTCGTGTCCGTCCTGCTTGAGGCAGCGCAGCATCGCGCTCATGCTCCACTTGTTGCCGAAGTCTTCCACCTCCGGGTCATCGCAGCTACGCACCGACCATGCAGCAGAACCGCACACAACGCCACGGGTTTGAGTCGCGCCACGCAACTCGTCTGCACCTCGGCTTCTGTGCCAAGGCCCGAACGAGAGGGTCACCAGGAGGAGGGGTGGTGATTTGTACCACTGTGGCGCGCTTGTTTTACCGTGAAGATGCGCACGCATGCATGGGTGCCCCCCACCCCACCCCAACTTTCGGACGCACCTGACATAGTCGCGGCTTTTCTTGTTGACGCTGTAGTTCGTCAGGTGCATGAACTGGTTCTTGATGAACTTGGAGTTGCGGTCATACTTTACCGTGGCGAACCTGCGTTCACGAAATGGTAACAATAGTAATGACGACAGCCCCATTACGCGAGCGTGTTGGTTTGCTTTCAGTCTGACCATTAGTGCTTGTAACAGCAAGGGTCAAATTCGAGTCTCTTGACTCAAACCTGTCTACCTACTTACACGAGTGTGTGGCGAGGCTCATGTCAGTGGTGGAAACTACACATTACCATGATGGAATCCAGTCTATCGGTGGCAGGACGACTGCTGAATTTGAAATAAGTGGTGGTCATCTGATCAACCCTAGGATGATGAACCGGGTCAACCATCAACCAAGATTTGAACTTGCAGCTGATAATTGTCAGCTGTGGACTCTTATCACAGCGTCACCCAGCCAGTTTGACAGGTGCAACCATCATACGTTTGAAATGTCAAATTGCGTGATAGAAGTCAAGAACACAAAAATAGTGTTCTTATACTCATCTCTGTTGGCTGTCCTGCACCAGTGGGCAGAAATCACACATTCCTTGGGCAGGGTCAGTATCTCTAAAGGACAACCACCGTAGACTTTCACACTAATTGTACAAAGCGGGGGTAGCGGCCCAAGTGGTGTTTGTGCTCCGCTATGAACCTGGCGACCCGAGTTTGAATCCCGGCCACGGCTAACATCAGCGGTGAGATTTATCTGGAAGTCCTCCCAACGTCAAGCTTCATCAACTCGCACTGATCAACGTGGTGAAGTAGGATCAAACAACCCCCCCCCACTACCAACACGGCCATCATCCAGCAGCGGACTGACAAAGTGCTGTACAAACACCAAAACAAAATGTCACCATTCGCACAGCTCACCTAGGCCAGAGCCTACGTCTCCAGCTCTCACCTGGTGAGCCTCCCCATTCTGCTGCAACTCACCTGGTGAGCCCCTCCTCGTACAGGTAGATCACGAGCGGCTCGTAGGACGTGACGAGAACATAGAGCCTCACGTCGAACTTGAAGTCTGCCAGGAGACACGCGCCGCCCGCCACCGCTGTCACCCAATTCTCCACACCACGGCTCGCAACATGGCTCGCAACATGGCTCGCACGGCCTGCACGGCTCGCACGGCTAACACGACTAACATTAGTTGGCAGGAGGAGGCACGGCGGCTCAGTTGTCAGAGGGCAGAGCCTTGCACTGCTGACATCCTGGGTATGAATCCAAGCAAGTGCCTGCGATTAATCCGGGACTTCAAAGTGTCGTGCGATGATGGTCTCAGTCCAGTCACCGATCCCAGCACATCGCATTAAATGTGGTACTGCACTTGTAAGTCAGAGGGTGTATATTAAATTTGTCAAGGCTTCTGCATCGGATCACAAGAGGGTTTCTTAGTGGATGTGACAAGGGTTCTGTGTTGAATGTGACAATAGTTCTGTATTAGGATAACAGTGGGTTTAAAGGTTCATTTGAAATGTCAAATATCACTCCCACTCAAAGGGGGCATTAAAATATTGTGCAAACAAAATGAAAAAGATAAAATCAGGTAAATGTGGAATGATCAAGGGTTCTGTATGTGGTGCAACAGGGGTTCAGTATCAGATGAGATAAAGGTTCTATATAGGATGACACAAGGGTTCTGTATCAGTTTGTAACAACAGTGGATGGCAATTGTGGATGGCAGTGTGGATGGCAATTGCAGCAACACTTCCTCTGCAAGCAATTTTCTGAACGAGAGAAGTCTTAGTCAACAGCTTCCCTATTAACCTGAACAAAGCAACTGTATTAATGGCTATGCTATTGTTTGACATTTCCCCAAGTTTCTGATGAGCTGGAATATAAAAGGCAGAGCCACAGCATTTCTGCTTCATAGAAATTAACTAAAAAAACAATTAAAACTCGTCAATAACACCGTCTTAAAATGAATGACTCTGAATATAACAGACAGCGTTTTGGACAACGACCCTTCTCTCTTCCTATGTGCTATGAAGAAGGGCTAATGCCTAAAACGTCATCTATTTCACGTATCATTTTGCCTTTTAAGGCCACAGTGTTATTAACACACGTGTTGAGTTTTTGTTATTTGTACTTGCGCACCATTCCCAACGCAATCATTTGTCACTAGACAATGTATCACTGAGAGCACTAAAAGAGATTTAATTGTAACGGGTGAAAGCATCTGCTCCATACACACACACGCGCAGACAGTCCCACGTCCCGAGTGCCCCAACGGCAGACTCACGGACACGCGGGCAGACAAGACGCAGAAGTGGGCAGGCAAGCGGGCAGACAGAGGGGGAAACTGTCGGACGTTCTGGCTTGTGTCAGGCTGACACATATTGGAACAGAGAGACTCGTCACGATGCCAAACACACGACTTGCCAGCCAGACCGGCAGGCAGGCAGGCAGACAAGCAAAGGCGGGGAATGACACATAGACTGCCAGACGCACACACACACACACACACGCGTGCATTTGGATAAGACAATGATGCAGACAGGAAAACAGACAGACACATAGACAGACACGCATCCAGACAAATGCACAGGCATTAAAGACAGGCTAATACAGAGACATACAGAGATGCACCACTCTTTCAGGAGATACACACATGTACAAAGCTGGATACACACACTCATCAATGAATTCATCAGCTTATACAGAGATGCACTTAATATCTTCGTGACATGCAGTTATTAAACCAAATACACATAAGCTACAAGGTGCGACATTTAAAATCATAACAAACACATTTTACCAAGTGGTTTCTTGTCAGTCTTTAAATGGAAGTAATTTTCTGAACATCATTTCAATCTCTCAGTACTTAGTTTAAATCTCACCAGACTTAGGACAGAGCTATCACTTCGGGGCATTTTAGTTTCCATGCGTGCGTGTGCGTGCGTGTGTTTGTTTACTGCATCTCACTGCGTGCCAGGCTTTGAAGTAGGGCTTGTATCAATTGTTTTGACTGTCAAAGACAAGGATTCCCCATGTCGCCTTTAATAGACTGTTGGGGGAACGTTCAGTAAGCGAGCAGCACCGCTTAAGGCTGGCACGGCACACGACCGAGAAGAGACCCCATACCACCTTCTTGGTTCTTTCGGTAAAGTCACGTAGAATGGAAATAATACAATTAAAACATTTTATTTTTATTCTTTTATTATTTCCAATCTACGTGACTTTACCGAAAGAACCAAGAAGATGAATCCCTGCAGTCACGAAAGCTTTAAATCGAAAGACCCCATACCAGTTCAGATATTCGTCACCGATGTTGGCCGTGAACCGGATTCACAGGGCAATGCACTAACCAGTACAAAGGCCCCCCGTATAGCCTTAACAGACCGTAGAAGCAAGTGCTGTTAGCGAGCACCTATGAAGGCCGGCACATGTACACGAGGGGGTGGGTGACCAGCACCACACCCGGCCGTCTTTGTCTCCCTCGTGGCGATGTTTACACACCACACCAGGTACTCATTAGACACCGAGTCGACCTAGGTGAGGTCCATGACCTGTTTAAATAGTCGTCGCTGGTGTTGGCCGTGAGCGCGAATGGAACCCATGTAGCCGGGTTGGAAACGCAGCTCTCCACTAGGGCACCCATGCCTCCTCCCCCACCGCTCGCCTTTCATGTGCTGTCACGTCTTCACTACCGCCGCTGCCGATCCTTTCAGATTCTTCCCTTTGCTATTATTCTCAAAGTGTCGGGTTTCAGTTTGTTCTGACGAACTCATCAAAGCCAGCGAGCGGCACGGCCATTTTCACCGATGCCCCCCCCGCAATATGGGCACGGGCTCGATGTCCCTGGGCGCTGCGCGTGCACCTGTGTGCCTGCTCTCATCATTATCACTGCCTCCTCACGGGTGAAAGGGCATTTTACAACCACAGAGAAAATGCACATGTGCGTGACTGACTGAATGGGTTACGTAATTTAGTCTTCTACATTTTCACTCTTGAATCTCTACCGCTATTACACTACTGCCATGGTTACTGTTTCCGTGAACTTCACTCACTGACTCCTCCCGTGAACTTCACTCACTGACTCCTCCACCCGTGCCGAGAACTTGGTCTCTTCCAGACTGTTTCTTACCCCACCGTTCTGCGTTCCAACCACCACACCACAGGTCACGACGATTCTCTTTCCGCTTCTTCCCTCGCACTGCTCAACATTGGAATTCCCGCCCATCGTCACTTTTACCAAAGCTGATTTTACCTTCCTCAATTCGAGAAAAGTTCCGAATCTTATCCGTTACATCTTTGATAGTGCTGTTTGTTGTTGGCCGCTTTAAGTTTTGGGCCTTTGGGCCTATGTTCATTATGTTCAAAGTGACAACCCTGAACGTAATCAAAACGGATTGATCAACGGTCAAAACAAATATTCCACATGAGTACCAGGGTCTGCTGGTTCAGTAATGTGGTCACTAAAAAAAATTGAATTTCAAAGTGCACAAAGAATCACGGGGAGATGCATGCTTGGAATGACCAAGAGGAGAATATGGGTTAGAGAGCGCTTGCAGGTTACAGACAGGAACTCACTCCATGAAGAAAGGTTCGCGTGCTTGGGCAGGACACGTCGCTAGATGATGGCTGATGGTCAAGAATAATGATGGGAGTGGCACCCGAAGATTGGAATATACCCGAGGGCATGTCCACACAAGGAGAGATGGAGCGATGAAATCATGTCGTGTGCAGGTGCTCAATGGATTACATCGCAGGACCGTGAGAGACGCTGGCAGAGACCTCGATTCAACAGTGGATTGACCATTGATGATGATGATGATGATGGTAACCAGGGTCATGCTCCATTCTCTATGGAAACGTTCACAGAAATCGCCCTGACATAGGTTACAGAAATGTTCCAAGTCTCCTTACTTATCGCAAGAAAAATAGCATGTACCATACATTTCTAATTACTCAGACAGGAAACAAACGTTCCCTTAGTCAAGGGACTGTTGGCACGGATGCTATCGGCGAGCACCTCTTAATGAAAGCACATCGCTGCTCGGAGGTGGTGTGGCCAGCGCCAAGCATGTCCAGCAACATTAATCTCTCCGGTGCGTGACAATACCGACACAGCTGGTACTCATTTTAAGCTGAGCAAAACACAGAGATGCTCAAGCCAAATGGACACTTCTGTTTTGCGCACAATGGCCAGGAATAAAGCTCGGGTCACTGCAATCATAGCGGAGTGCGGTATCCAGCAACCCGTGGCGATGTTTCATTATATCACAATGAAAAACACCTGGGGTGGAGCGGTGGTGCAGTGGGTCAGCACACCGCGCTACGAACCCGTGACCCAAGTTGTATTCCTGGATTTGGCCAAGAACGGGTCGTGGATCCCTCACCGCTTCACCAACCCTGCACTGACCACCATGGTGAAGTAACAAACCTGTGACTGACATGACGAGGGCAGAACAAAGAGGTGAGAGCAGATGAGAGCCTGAACAGGTGAGAGCCTGAACAGCTGAGAGCTGAATGGGTCAAGCTTGAAGGGGTGAGAGACTGAATGGTGAGAAACTAAACGCGTGAGACCCTGAAGGGGTGAGAGAGACTGGTTTGTGTGAGAGCCTGGAGGGGTGAGAGCCGAAATGGGTAAAGCCTGGACGGGTGAGAGCCTGGACAGAAGATGAATGGTGCTTGGATGATGCAAATTTGTAATAAGAGAGAGTTTCAGACACCTAGTGTTGTCCAGCCAGTACAGTCATGGTTTTGAGTACAATGAGCACATTATGAGACGTGCTTCGGAGAAACATCGCAGTTTGCTGTGATATGTGGAGAAGGGTGGAGAGGCATGATGGGAGACCTTGAAAGACTGGTTACACTCTATTATTTTTTACTTAAGAAAAAAACCTGAAACAGGGATCCAACCCCCACTCACAGACGTGCCTGGCTCAATAAATCTGCTGCGCCGGCTCCGGCACACCTTGGAAGCTGTAACCATGTAGAACACAGGCGCTGGCTGGTTTTTTTCCACAATTACTCCAAACATTCAAAAAATGTTATTACGGCTTAAGTGGACGCCTTTGAAGCCGAGCCCGGTCTGAATGGGTTCCACCGTGACTCCCACGCCCCTTCTCTCATGTGGCTTCACGCCCGCACGGGCGCAGGGAATTCCTCTCTCCCTAAAGCCTCGTGCTCTCAGTTGTTTTCAATGTTCCGGTCGCCACCTGCGCGGTGATTTGTACGCGTTGGGGTGGGCGGGGGCGTTTGCCCTACAGGGGTGCGAAGCCACGCGGCTTGATGTCTCGCTGTGTGAAACCGATCATCTTCCTGTCTGGGTGTCTCTTCTGTCTCTCTGTGCGTCTCGATCTGTGTGCGTCTCTGTCTGGGTCTGCCTGTCTGTGTGTCTCTGTGTGTATCTTTGCCTGTCAGCATATCTGTGTGTCGCTGCCATTTCCGTTTGATTTTCTTGTGTCCATTCTCTCTGCGTGTCTATTATTAAGCTTGTCTGTTTGCCAGTATTTATATCCGTGTGCCACATGTGTGTCTTGTATTATTTACTGTGTGTCTGTTTCATTATCTGTCTCTCTGAACAGCTGTCCATCAATTTAAAGCTTTCGTGACTGCAGGGATTCATCTTCTTGGTTCTTTCGGTAAAGTCACGTAGAAGGGAAATAATAAAATAAATAAACATATTAAAATACAATTCTCACGACGTTTCGGCCACAACGCAAGCAGCCGTCCTCAGGTGAAGAACAGGTCTGTCAGAAAGACAGCGTCTGAATGAACACCACCAGGCTTGGC
>CM025629.2:8704497-8728279 GCA_014621495.2 Entosphenus tridentatus
ATTTTTATTATTTTATTATTTCCCTTCTACGTGACTTTACCGAAAGAACCAAGAACATATGTCCATCAGTCTCTTTTCGCATACATACATCTGTGTTCTTTCATGTCCATTTGCTTCTGTCCGTCTCTTTTACAGTGTGTTGGTCTATCTGTTTGTCCGTTCTATTTGTCCACCTCTCCGTGTTGCAGTCTACCTGTCGAGCGTATTTACTTCCAAGACGTTCTCCCTATCTGTTTGTCTCTTTGCATGTGCCACCCTGTCCACTTTTGTGGTTTGCTGGGGTAAGATCTAAAGGCCGCATGGTGGGATACTATAAGTGGACCTTGAAGGTCAAATGTCGACTATGTAACAGTTGAGGGATGCAGCAGGTGCGGTGACATCCATGGCAATTGCCGTGACGACCTACTGACCTTGACGAACAAAACAAGTGCCACCCCTGTAGTTCTCCTCATTGTATCCTAATCTTGCAACTGGAATTTAAATCGGCTAGAATTGCTTTGCCCCCCACACCCCCCATTACAATATCAATTGTATCTGAAATGGCCAGGGGCAGGCACAATCACCATTCCCCACAAACGGGAAATAAAAGACACGGCACAAGTGCAACTGCGGTGCACGGCAAAGAACGGCGCAATCGTATCGTGAGCTCGCGTCCACTGCGAGCGCTCTCTCCCAAGGGCACCGGTGGGATGTACTCCTCGTCCTCCGAAGCCAGCAGCTGGATTCACAACTCAAGACGTCCACGTTAAAGTTGCCACTCAATTCATATCCACGTGAAATAGAGACAGAGAGAGAGATAAGACCACTTTTTTTTCTATCTACGTGACTTTACCGAAAGACCTAAACAATAAGCATGAACACTTCAAGAAATATTATAAGCTTTTAGCTGATATCCTTTAAGGGTCTATCTTATACAGAAACTACACTATTAAGTTGCAAGTTGTTCTCTATTTGCCCATCGGTTCTTGGGCAGGTGGTTCGATGCCTGTATGGTTTGGATCAAGAATCGCTATTTACAGAATCAATGACGCGCCATCCCAGCCCCGAGTGACAGAGCCCTTGCCGCAAACTCTGGGATTCCCCACATCAAGGGAGACAAAAGACTTACTTTAGAGAGCAGCGCTCACTGAAGTGGTCAACTGGAGCTTGTGAAAACGCTTGCCAAGTGCCGACAGCAATAAAGCACACTTGCACGTGACCCAGTTTGTCTCACTCCATGCTGTGCTCAGTTACTGGCTTTATTAATCAATCACACACACACACACACGTGTGCAGGCTCATCCAAGCCAGATACATCCTTACTCACTTACCAGTGACACCGCACCGGTCTTCTATTCAGGAGGCTTGTAACAATCTATCCCCCCCAGCAATTTGATGAGCTGTCACACAATTCGGGGCTGCGATTGATTCCACGACCTCATCTCGTATTTACCGTCGGAGCTACGGCTGTGGGAAGCAGAGGGCGCTGCAGCAGAGTCCACTGTCGTACTGATCGTCTACACTCCCCGCGTTCCCCAACCTGCACTGACCGGCTTGGTGAAGCATGGCCATGACCCACACATCGTGGGGGAGCCCCTCTTCCAGCAGTAGACTGACAAAGGGATTCATATTCTTGGTTCTTTCGGTAAAGTCACGTAGAAGGGAAATAATAAAATAATACAAATAAAACTATTAAATTCTCACGACGTTTCGATTGTAACACAAGCAATCATCATCAGGTGTGAAAACCACTTTTTTCCAAATGTTCTTGCTGTGGTTTTCGCATCTGATGATGATTGCTTGTGTTGTAATCGAAACGTCGTGATAATTTAATTGTTTTATTTTTATTATTTTATTATTTCCCTTCTACGTGACTTTACCAAAAGAACCAAGAATATGAATCCCTGCAGTCACGAAAGCTTTAAATCGAAATTTGACAAAGGGCTGTCACCATATACACGTTTCGCATCTCAGTTGCATTTCTTTCTCTTTATCTCGCCTCGTCTCGGCAATTTTGTTTTACCCTCCCGTATGCACATTGGAGAAGTTGAGATGGGTCTGCCAGTTTTGATGTCAATTCCAGGTGACGTAAGTCAGGAGGGTAAATTGAGATTATTGCCCTGTCCTTATTATTTCATGGGGAATTCCGGGTTTGTGCAGCTTAGATAGCCATCGAATTTGAAAAAAAGTTATAATCCTGTAATTTTGTAGATAACATTAATAAAGAAAGTCTTGCACTCCTTATTTTGCTTGTTTACATCCGGTTTGAAAATGTTGATGTTCCACCAGCAGACCGTCCCAATTTAGAAACTCTACGGGTTCCCAGTCCACACGCATCCAGCCATGTAAACAACCCGCTCTGTCAACTCCGCATTTCTCGGAAGAGATTTACAGCTACGAGGCCTCAGCTCAGCCTCCCCTGCAAACTCCATCTCGGCAGCCAGATATCAATCCCTCTTTCGCATATGCAGTCTGTTCTCCTGTAACGCGTGTTTTCACAACGCACATTGGATATAACGCGATGAGGGTATTAGGGAATGCATTTTTTCACAACGCGGATGTGAATTTGACATAACGCGATCGAGCGAACAGAACTACGTCGCGCGAGTAGAAATAAGCGGTTGTATGGCCGCCTCAGCGTAGCATCACCACACAAGGTATTGGGATGCTGCTGGATGCTTCTTCGATGCTACCCACGTGCCTCAGTCTTTGTTCGACCTACGTACGCATCTCAACTGTTATCGCGGACTGTGCTTCACCCTATATTATATATTATTTATTATAACGCAATTTTACATAACATGGTGTTCTTCAGAAATGCAACTACCACGTTATAGGAGAAGAGATTGTATTGGTATGAAACGGATAAGAGGTGCAGCCCTGTAACTGCTGGCTCACGTCATTGATAGCGGAAGGACCTCCGCCAGAATAATCTTTAGAGAGCCCCTCTAGAGGGTGTTTGGTCTACTCTTCCGCGTTAGCCAGATGCCTTGGAAGAGGTGGCCGTACCCACACTTTACCCCACCACACACGTAATGCCGATTGACCGCCTGCGGTGATCCCATGCATAGTGCTGGATGGTCAGAGGCTGAAGAATTCAGAAACTTGTCCTGATGTTTTAATTGCCACCCCGGGAGATTGAATCGAACCATCGACCTCTGGATCGCAAGTAAAGTGCCCTGACCCATTATACCGTGGCAACAGCCAATAACAGTACAATTGTCGAATAATAGAGAATGTATTCTATAGCCAAACAAAATTATATATTCCAGGAATTAGTGTCTCAGACAAAAGGGCAGGACGTTCCACACGACCCATTTTTAGAACCAAGGGTCTGCCATTTCTTCCATTGGACTTGTTGATTGATCATGGCTAATGAGTCAGAGTACTCTCTTTTAGAATGGTCTTGCATTGGGTTATAATCTTAAGATGTTTCCCACCAATTAATAATGAGCACCTGGAGCAAACCCACTTGCGCGAGGGGGCAACACTATCCCCATACAGATGGAAACAGATGGAGATTAGTTGACTTGCTGTACTGCCTTCTGGGAAAGCCAGCGCATGGCACCTCCTTGACGCCTACGAGCAGGGAGCTTCACAACATGTGTGCGATCCACAGACACTCACCTCCAGTGCAGCATAGCCACCACTGCCCGGCTATGTCCGTCGCCTGGATGATGATGATAAAGGTATATCATTTTAATTACTATGCTTGTTTACCCAGGAAAGCCTCAACGACTCTCGTGACTCTTTACCAAGAGGAGCCACAGTAATAACCAGGGCGGGTCAAACCACTGGATTGAACCGTGAACTTCTGGCACAAGCGGCGAACCCGTCACCCCTCGGCCATATCACCGCCCCCATTTGTAGATTCCCCATTCAACCTAAAGGTCACTGCACGAGCCTAGGAAACTCGTATTCTGTCTAAGAGAGCCAAAGGGTTTTTGTTCAATTGCAGTAACTTCTATCTTGGAATGGAATCAATGTATTCAGTACAAGGGGCACTTGCTGGGAATAAAGAACCCTTCTAAACACCAGACACCGTGTCTACGGCTGCCCTCCTCAATGTTGGTACTTTCAATAGTTGAAAAAAACTTCCGCTAGACTACGTCGCTGACAAACACGGACGCTTCCAAACCACCGTGTCTGGAGGTGGCCACTGTGACTTGTCTGCAATGAAACACAGAAGCCATGGCCGTGAGGCATCTGGTGTGAAGGGAGGGGGGCATGGGTGTGTTTGCAGAGCACGACTGCTCCCTGGTGAGAGAAACTGCAATGAAACACAGAAGCCATGGCCGCGAGGCATCTGGTGTGACGGGAGGGAGCCAGGGGTGTGTGTGCAGAGCACGACTGCTCCCTGGTGAGAGAAACTGCCCTTACGAACACAGACCACAAAGCTCCCTTCACGTGACACCACTCGAAAAGCATAAATTCCGATCATTTCAGGGGCTGGCTGACTGGCTGGCGAGGGATCACGAGGTCATCGTGGCCAATGCCACTGATGCCACCACAACTCACCACTGCTTCCTTCCCTCTGCCGGATTTTGACCTCAAAAGCTCTGCTCTGAGATCTCATCACCGCCATCGCCATCTGGCTTTAGATCTTCTGCTTGGTCATTAGCTTGGTGCCAATATTATGCCTAACGGTAAATGGGCCTTGCCCTCCCCCCTCCCCCACCCGAGACTCCTGTTATACGGCCAAAGCTCTGAAAAGTACGAACGACAGTGGCGTTACTCCCACATCTGCAGTGCTTAAACAGGAAGCCCAAGTGCACAACGGGACTCCTCCCTTGCCCGGAACTGACCGTCAATGAGCAGAGGGTTCCCCAGGTATCGCGACACGAGGATGTTCTCGTCCATCGTCACCTGGTTGGGCTGCAGGTAGACGGGCAGACGGAGAAGGCAACATGTCGGGATCATTATCGCCATCGTAAGCATCGGCGAACATCACCAATAGCGGTCATCGTTGCCGAGGTCTGAATTTGTGCTGTATGTGCGTAAGAAATCGAATAGGAGACGTGCATTTTTTGGGTTGCGTCCACTTTTGCTTGTTTTACTTTTGTTTTAACAAAACGCGAGCTCGTTCCAGCCCGCCACGCGGCTCACAAAGCCGGGAATCAAAATTCGCCGAGAACTGTCACGATGCAACTGAGCCGTATATGGGGGGAGGGGGGGGTAAAAGGTGGGGAGAGGGGTCTGCTGCTTCAACTAAATGAGGATGCCACGTCGGGGAGAAGATGAAAATTTAAATTGGGGGGGGGGGAGGAGGCGGATGACAGGGGAGAGGAAGTATAACCATCGTAATGAGGAAAATCTGGGGTGGGGAGGGGGTTGCATCTGCTTTTAAAACAACCACCACTTACGCTGTTGACGAGGTAGACTCCTCGTCCCCGTGACGACGCCACTGGTTTCACGATCCACGGCCCCCGGTCTTTAGAGTGGGCGGCTACACAAATTGCAAATGGAAAGACAAGTCGGTACGATCAAATAGAGCAAGATTACTATGTCAACGTTATATTTATTTATCATTAATTTTTTTATACATCATTGATATGTGGTCTAGGCCACCTCATGATCTGGCCAAATTTGTGGAGTTATGCCACTTCTTCACGCGACATAGCCAAGAAAATGTAATTATCACGCGGTATACAAGTGTTTAACGCGCTAATTTTTATCCACAATAACGACACATTCATGTTTACGCGATCGAACCCAAAAAACCTTTATCGAAAATATTGGTCGCAAAATCCCACGTGTTAAAACTGCACTAATTATTGTTTTATCAGCTGAGCGTAAAGTTTGAAGCACAATTCTAACAACCAAATTTAGCGGAAAATTAGATACTCGACATTTCGCTTCAGACCCAGGAAGTCAGAAAAAAAATCCAGGAAATCAGACGGACTTTATTTTGGCTATGTTGGGTGGTGGTGGGTCATAATGGCACAAATTTGGCCGGATTATTACGTGGCCTGACCAAAAATAACGTATTATAAATCGTAATATTGGCTGGGAAAACTCATGTGTCAAATGTGATTTATATTGTTCGCACTATCCCGATTGGTGCCAGGAGACAAAGCATTCATTCGAATCTGTCACAGTGCAAGTACAAACCTTCGCGTTTGAGATGATGAAGATGTCAGTGATGACTGCGATGGTGTCAATAATGATAATGGCGATGAGGACGGTGGAAAAGATGGATGACAATTTACACGATGACGATAATGGTGATGATAATTACATAGATGATTTGAATTCTGGCGATGATGGTGATGATGCTGGTGATGAAGATGACAATTAGAATGACACGGATGATCATGATCATTGAATATAAAAATTATTCCAATTGTTCATCCAGGAAAACCTCACAGGGGTCCTACTGTGCATAATCCAATTGAGAAATTTGCAGGTAATTTTCTAATTTAAACTATGATGCAGACATTTTTTTAAGCTAAACAATTTTTATTTTACCAGGTAAGGCCCACTGAGCTATGTAACTATTTTTCAGAAGAGACCTGGCTACAAATTACAACTCAACAAAGTGATAATGACTTTAAACCCCTCGCCAAACCTCCTACGCATTTCACAAGTAGTACTAATCACATATCTGCATTTCCCATAAATATGCTAAATTCCTCTTGATATGCAAATTGTTTTGTCAAGGCGCTCTTCACCCTCTCCATCCCAGCTTAAATAGTCGCTCCAAGCCCAGGACGTGTCATTCAGACTCTGTCTTCTCGACAGACCTGTTCTCCACCTGAGGACGGCTGCTTGCGTTGTGGCCGAAACGTCGTGAGAATGATTTAATTATGTTTTATACCGAAAGAACCAAGAAGATGAATCCCTGCAGTCACGAAAGCTTTAAATCGAAATTCAACAAAGTGACTTATCACGTGGAAATTTATATCAGCCAAATACTCTACACGCACGTTTCTAAATATGGAGGGAAAAACACAAAGGACGTGGTGAAAACTCCACACAACCACGGGGAGAACATGCAAACTCCAAATATACAGGCATCAGGATTGGGATTGAACCGACGACCTCCTGTATACCAGGTGAAGTGGTTAACATCTCGCTACCATGGCGCCCTCAATGGCCTCGTCTTGTGAATGACGTAACAGGATCATTAACGTCCAATGTGAAGTTTAATACACCCACAAAGTTATTATCAGGGCAGCCGCTGGATTCTAAGTGCAAACCGCTGCAACGAGTGGTGAAGGGACGACCGCTAGGCCATCCTCAACCCAAATAAACACTCTGATAACACTGGTCAACACACTTTTTCTGGGATAAGGTATTCCAACGGTTTTAAGGTAATTGTGTGGTGCTGATTCCAAATCTGGCATTAGTTTTTGTCTATCACATCAGGTTTTTGAGATATCAAATATTGCATTTTCAATAAAAACTGCAGAAGAAAAATAATAAATGTGGATATCTACATAAAATTATATTATAAACACACTATCCTAAAAATACAGCACCATATTTTATCACTAAAGCAGTCACTGACTCGCAACAGCTTGCAATCATAAGTGACAGAGTTAATTTCGGGTAAAATCAATGAATATGGGGTATGCCTATAGCATAAAAATGATGTGATAGAGCAAACCTGAGATCAGATTTGGAATCAGCACCCTGAAATTAGTCTAAAACAGCTGCAAAAGTCCAGGCCAGAAAAAAAATGCTTTTTTTTTTGTTGATCAGTGTAATCCTAGAGATGACTGGCAATCATGATAACGATGCAGCTGGAGATGATGATGACACTGACAACGCTGCAAATGATGATGATAACCATGCAAATAATGACAGCCATCTGATCCGTGCTCTCACAACAGAAGTCCTGATACTCTGCTGGCAGCAGGAAGGTGGCGGGAATGATGTTGAAATGCTTATGTCCATGGCTCTGCTGCATGCGCTGCACATTCTTGCACAAGCGGTCTTTACGAGTCAGCTCATACGACCTGCACACACAACAGACAAAGATCCCCCCCCCTTATGGCCTTAACAGACTGTTGGGGAAAAGTGCTGTTAGTGAGTACCTATGAAGGCTGGTACAAAACACGAGGAGGTGGGTGGTCAGCACCACACTGACTGCCTTTGTGTCCCCAGTGGCGATGTTTACACACCACATCAGGGTACGCATTTGAGGCTGAGTTGACTTAGATCGTCACTTGTGTTGGCTGCGATCGGGAATCGAAATCGGGTCGCCAGGTTCGTAGCACAGCACGCTAATTGCTGCGTGACCACTCCCCACCACTCACACACATATACACACACAAACATTCCAAGTTTACTATTATAGCCTGAAGGGCGCTGGTGGCCCCCAGCAAGGCCATGGCAAGTGGTCCACGGAAATGTTGCAGATACAATGATTTATCATAAAACACGATCATTTTTACCGCTTGGCGGTTGTAAAAAATATGTAAGGGTTGAAGGTGTTTCGCAGGTGCAGAAAGGTTGGGAAACTGCTGCTGTTGGTAAAGGTTATTTGAGCGAGCACCTATTAAGGCCAGCAAGGCATGCACGAGAGGATGGTGTGGCCAGTACCATAACCTTCGTCTCTCCAAAGTGCTGACGTTGACACAACAGGTACTAATTTCAAACTGAGTCGACCTAGGGAGGACCCAGGACTGGTTATGATATCTTGACGTAAAGCTTTCGTGACTGCAGGAATTCATATTTTTTGGGTCTTTCGGTGAAGTCACGTAGATAGGTTCAAATAAAATAACGAAAAATAACTAAAAACTACGACATTTCGATCGCAACACAAGCGTTCGTCATCAGGAGCGCTTGTGTTGCGATCGAAACGTCGTACTTTTTTGTTATTTTCTTTGGACCTATCTACGTGACTTTACCGAAAAACGCAAAGAATATGGTTATGATATCATTCGCCACTGATATTGGACCTTATATTGTTTGCCTTGTCCATATGCAGTCACTTTATACACATACGAATGTCAGTCATAGTTATGAATCAAACACGGATTTCTGAGTTTGGAGCAAAGTGCATTTAACCACTTATGCCACCAATCCCCATACATAGAACACACACACACGCGCTCATTTCAGCAAAACACACACACGTAGCTGCATTCATGCAAGTCCCATCTTGGACGAGTTAAGCCGCACCTCCGAATAGCACGGTTGGCCACGTACGGTGCAAAAGAAGTTCCTACATACATACAAGTCAACGCCTTTCCCTGGCAAATCAATGATTGAGGCACTGCTCATCTCCGTTTGACAGCTCTGAGCCGGTGGTGGGAATGCCACAAATGTATGACTGGGAGCCAGTCTCTCCACCGGACGCCCACTGTCCACTCGTGATGACGTATTATCCGTGTCAACGATTCCAGGGGGAAGATCACGATGGGCCGAACCGTAACCCTCAACTGGCACTTTCACTCCCAACCTCCCAACCAGCAGCAAAGTGCTTTCGAACTGTAGCGGGCCACATGACAGTGCTGCCCACCTGGGGAAATGGTTGACCTTCTGGAAGTCGGTGAGCGAGCGTAACGAGAAGGGCTTGGGGTGAGTGCCCGTCCACATCAGGTTGAAGTCATTGCTGCTCGGATGAACCTGTGTATTCAGTGGGAATGAGGATGGTGGAATGGATCAATGACAATTTGCATGGTGATCATGATGGTTGTGAAAATGACGTAGGTAATTACCAAAATGGAAGTGATGCAGGGGATGATCAAGACAATTGCAGTGAAAATAATAATTATAATTATGATGGTGATGATCGTGACCGTGATCTTTAAATTTGATCATGATGATGATGCCAGAGATAATGATAACCATATTAAATAATAATGCAGCCTTCTGATCCATGCTCTCACAAGAGAAGTCCTACTACTCTGCAGGCAGCAGAGATACGAACACTCACAAACTCGCTCACATGCTCGCACTCTCACACAAGTAGTACCGCACACACACACACTCACATTCTCGCATACCTGCTGTCATGCTTTGGCGCCCGCTCATACTCGCTCACCCTCGCTCACCTTCTCACTCGCACTCACGTGCACTTACAAGCACTCACACTCGTACGCAAGGACTTTCGCTGACATGCTGTCCGCACACCTCATGGAAGCCATGGGAGCCCAGGATGTTCCTCACAAGCCGACTTTCAGTCCGTACAAACTTGTAGGCCAAGTGGTAGCGTTCTGCACACACAACATCGTCATCACCACCAACAGCATCGCCATTATGTTGCTTTAAGATGTTCTGTGTTCATATTTTGTTTGTTGCGGTTGCACCCGACTCAAGAGCCGCATGGCTCACAGGGCTATACCTAATGAATGAAACTTGAAATAACATTAAACTAAATTCATTACCCTTGATTCACACTTATCAATATTAAAACGATGAAACAATGTTTATATTTTACCAGGTAAGGTCCACTAAGTTATACAGCTATTTTTCAGAAGTGACTTCGCCATAAATGATAGCTCAACGAAGTGGCTTATCGCGTGGAAATATATAGCAGCCAAATACTCTAAATGTATGTTTCTAAAAGTGGAGGGAAAAACCAGAGCACCCGGAGAAAAATCCACGCAACCACGGAGAGAACATGCAAACTCCAAATATTCGTGCTGCAGGGTTGGGATCGAAACCACGACCTCCTCCATACCGGGCAAAGACTGTTAATATTTCTATTCTTAGGTTTTTTCGGTAAAGTCACGTAGATAAATCATTAAAATTAATAAAAGTCAAATAAAAATACAAATCACGACGTTTCGGAGGCAACACAAGCTTCCGTCTTCTGTGTTGCCTCCAAAACGTTATTTTTATTTTACTTTTATTAATTTTCATTTTTTATCTACGTGACTTTACCGAAAAAACCTAAGAATATGAATCCTTGCAGTCACGAAAGCTTCAAATCTAGTGTTAACATTTCGTCACCGTGGCACCCCATCACCACACAATATCACACAATGGCAAAGTGTCTTCCTTCTCAAAGCGGGCGTGATGGGTGGCCATCTCCATTGCTGACACTGAGCCAAAGTTGAGGCGAGTGTGCAGATAGTGTGCAGGGTAGCGGCATGGATTATCTAGTGTGCAGGTGGTACAGCTTCGCCCGGGCCCAAGGGACGGTGCGGGGGGGGGGGGCATGAGCGATGCTTGGAAGGCAGCGGGGGACAAGTGATCGTTGGGGGCCCTGACACTGTTTGCTGAAAGGCAACATTTGCATTTTCCCAGAGTGGCAGATTTTTGGAAATACTGGGGAGAAGCAGCAATGCCAAGCTGTGCAGTAAGGTGGCTGTTATTGGTGGGAGTGTGCACGTGCAGTAAGTGTCACTAAATGTTTTGAGTGTGCATTAGCTGCGCTGTAATAACTGCATTAGCTGTGCGGTAAGTGTGCTGTAAATGATCGGTAAGTGTGTATTAACTGTGCAGGAAGAACTGCATTAGTAAATGATCGGTAAGTGTGTATTAACTGTCCAGGAAGAACTGCATTAGCTGTGCAGTGTGCTTTAAATAATCAGAAACTGTGCATTAACTGTGGATTAAAGCTTGACAAAGCTTTCGTGACTGCAGGAATTTATACTCATTGGGTCTTTCGGTAAAGTCACGTAAAGAGAAAAATAATAAAAAAATCACGACGTTTCGATCGCAACACAAGCAATTCTCAGGTGACTTTACCAAAAGACCCAAAGAGTATGTGTATTAAATGTGCATTAAATAGAGTAAATGTGCATTAAATTGAGTAAATGTGCATTAGCTGTGCGGTAAGCATGCTATAAATGATCATCAGTAAGTGCACATTTTCTGTAGAGTAAGTAATGCATTAGCTGTGCAGCATGTGTGCTTTTAATTACCATAAAGTATGCATTAACTGTGCGATAAGCGTGCATTAAATAGAGTAAATGTGCATTAAATAGAGTAAATGTGCATTTGCCGTGTGGTAAGCGTGTTGTAAACGATCAGTACGTGTGCATTAGCTGGACAGCAAGTACTGCATTAGCCGTGCTGTTCGTGCTCACCCCCAATCGTCTTGAAGGCCGGCTCCGAGCCCACGATGGCGTCAGGATGGAACAGCAGCACGGGGGTCTTGTGGGCGCTGCCCACCCATTGCACCACCTGGCTGTGCTCCCTCTCCGACCTGCGGCACCACGCGGAGACACGGCCACCACTAGCAACAGCACTAGCAGCAACAGCAGCAGGAGCAGCAACAACAACAGCAGCAGCAGCATCGGCAGCAGGAATTGCAAAATATGCACAATCACATAATAGATGACTGAGAAAAAGATGGACCGATGTAGTGGAGAATGCACTCGAATGGAAAGGAACGACATAGAAATATCAGCAGCAGATGGGATATTATGATGAGGATGATGATCGGCAACTGTGAATGACCGCTGCTGCTGCCTCTGCCTCATGTTCATGGACCCAGCGGTCTCTGCCAAGGAGCAGGACGTACAGAATACGACGAAATACATAGGCCGAGTATCATTATGTGGAAATGAAGAAGATACATCCTTAGCAGGGGGTCACTAAAATTATTGTCAGGGTAAAAGAGGTGGGATTCAGATGCCTTGGGCACGTGTTGAGAAAAGACAAGACATTGCAACTACAAGGGCGATGGAGATGCCAGCGATGCAGGGCGGAAGGATTTGAGTGACAACCTTGCTCTACGTCACTTGAATAAATAAAAGTGATGGGCTCAAGCCACACTTGCCAGAGAAACCGCATCTCCATCACTCATCAACTATTTAAAGTTGGCGAGAGCCCATCGAGCCTGAAAGCATCCTTATATAGAAGCCTCGGTCACAAAACAATGCAGCGCAAGGTAAACAGTGGAAACAAAGGTCCTCACGTACTCTGTATCCTCGTCAGATGAGGTGAGACTGCTCTCCGAGCCACTGCTGGATGCGGACGGCATTGTCGTCACCCAACGGCGTCCTCCTCCTCCTCCAAAGAAAAAATAACGTCGGTTCCTTGTAGGAATTAATGTTGGGAGGTCGCTGTGGGATGATGGTGCGATACGGCCACAGGGATGTGGCTGCAATGCAGTCACGCCAAGTCTTGCAGGTCTCCAGCATACGGTCTCTTCTTCTCACGGTGGAATGATCGAGAAGTCGGTGGAATGATCGAGAAGTCGTTGTTTGATTCAAGTGGTATTTTTGATATCCGAGTTAATGTTTCGGCTCGTATAATGATTAAGGTTACTGCATCTATGAAGTCAAACCCCACGGACTCATGATTTCCACTGGGCACACAAAGGCACAGCCTTCACCAAAGTGTGTGAACTATAAGAGGTAGTGCTGAACTGGCAAATCATCACTGTGCTTCGAGGACCATTCAAGTACACTGCACATAGTGCTAAATATAAATGTAAAAATGTATTCACTGCTTCATAATGATCCAACAGCCACTTAACACAAAGGCACTCCAATGACCTTAGCTAACTGCCCTGTGACTATAGTACTTACAAAATTCCACGTAATCCGAACATTCACAAGACCATGACGGTGGTGCTCAGTGCAAAACGCAATTACTTTTTAAATGTTTGGAAATATTAGCCCGGAAAAGCCTCACACTAAGTCTCAAATACTCTCTCTTCAGGAGGGTCCTGCTCAGAGGGTTCAACTAATAGTTTTCATATTAAACATACTTACCTATGTGCAAATGTGCAGTTTAAACTGCATTTGAGTACCCACGTGTGTTTCATGAAAAAAGTGTTCTGTAAATTCGCTCACTGATGTACGCAAGGTGTTACTATCGCTATGCAGGTTGTTAAATTAAAATTCCCTTTTCTGGAGTTGCAGAGTTGCTGAGCCCCGCTCTAGGATTACAGCGTTGTAATCTTTGCGCCGTCTCCAGGCTGGGTGAGCTGGGGTGACACGGCGGGTGGGGATCGTGCAGGGAGGAGGTCAAGAGGGAAGACATAAAAACCATCAGTAAACATTTGTACTCTCAAAGCAATATCACAGCCAATATTCTTCTGTTAAAGCCAGCAACGGTGACAAAGTTAAGACCTGACCTCTAATTGTCACCTATAGTTATGTAATAACATATTGAGTCTTTGATTTAAAAAAATGCATCGAATTGTGCATCTAAGAGTTAATATATTCAAGTCTTACAAATTGTATATGGCTGGTTCATACGACTCCTGTAGCTATAAGGGATTGTACAAGAGAGCCAATAAACTCAAGCATGGAATCGTGACAATTCATCAAATGGTGGAAGGGGCGGTAAGATTATAAATTGTTAATAAAGGTCACTGCCTTCATTGCCGACCTCTGGGTGCCACTCCAATGCCTGTATTGGTAAGCTGGCCTCCTTCGGTCTGCACATGCGACTGGCTGCCCCATGGCGCTTATGTGTCACGTGGGAAACTCCACCAGCAATACTCAGATCCTGGGTTTCATTCTGGGCTCCATCCACCTTTGATTAAACCAGATTCTCAGGTAAAATGAGATGGTCTAAAACAATATGGGATTCGGCAGACTAATAATGGATTGTCAGCCAAAGTAAGGAAAACCCACTACATAGATATCCACTGTGGAGGAGTGATGAAATCAGCTTATGTGGCAGTGATATAGCAGTTATTTCTGACTCTCTTGAGTTGCATTACCTTGTTGCAATCATTGAAGATTTGGTCCAACAAGGACTGAATGCTGATGTACCAAACCTGGTGAGACACTGCCTCACCAACACTTACTTCACCTGGAATGGTACATTCTACAAACAACATGAAGGTACCCCAATGGGTTCTCCCTTATCGTCAGTGGTAGCCAATGTTTTCATTGAAAAATTTGAGACAGATACCATCCAGGCATCCACCCTACGTCCTTTTAAAGAGATACGTAGATAACACGTTCGTCATCTGGCCACATGGCCCACTAGCACGGAACCAATTCTTCAACCACATCAATTCCATATACCCAGCCATCAAATTCACCATGGAAATGGAAAAGGATGGCAAGTTACCATTCTTGGATGTTTTAATCGAAAATGTTTAATCGGCTCATTGGGACACTGTCTACAGGAAAGCCACCCACACGGATGCCTATCTAAAACCTGACTCCCACCACCATCCAGCCCAGAAGAATTCCCTCATCAAACCCCTACACCATAGGGCCCGTTGCATCTCTGACCAGCACCACCTAGCCAGTGAACTGGAGCACGTACACCAAGCCCTCAAGATGAATGGATATTCGGACCGTACAATCCACAAAGCTGTCACCCCAACCGTGGGGAAAAAAATATCTGAGGACCCAATCAAAACCATTACCTTGCCATACATAGCAGGGGTCACCAAAAAGATTTCCAAAATCATGAACAAACACAAGATCCAGGTTCGATTCAACACAGTACATTAAATTTGTGATCTGATCCCATCTGTGAAGGATGTGATCCCTGACATCCAATACCCCGGTGTCTACAAACTAAGTTGTGTCTGTAGCAGTGGTTACATTGGGGAAACTAAGCGACGTGTCTCGGACCGTGTTCGTGAACACAAGGCGGATCTGAAACACGGCAGGACCAATACCTCGGCCGTGCCTGATCATTGTTTTAATGCTGTGGGCTCACACGATATTGATTTTTCCAAGACGAAGGTACTCTGCAAACCCAATGGCTATCATCAAAGATTTGTTCATGAAGCCACCCAGATATATAAACACAGACACAACTTCAACCGAGAAGATGGGTACAAATTGAGCAATCATTGGAAGGACGTGATTAACTAGGTAAAGTCTTAACTTGCTATGTTATTTCCATCCTTTCTACCGATGTGAATTGACTCTCTGAGTTTCATTACTAGGTTGGATGTCTTTGTATTGACAGGCTGGGTGTCCACTGCCCCAGCCTCTGTGGTTGGACCATCCCTAGCTCCACCCACCTACCTTGATGCACCTATCTCAGGACAGGCTAATCTCTCACAATACAAAGGCCACTGCCCCAGCTTGTGGTTGGACCATCTCTAGCTCCACCCACCTACCTTGATGCACCCATCTCAGGCCTATATAAGACCTTGTCTCAGCAACTATCTCTCTCTGTCACCTGATACAATTGCTTGTGTTGCGATCGAAACGTCGTGATCTATTATTTTTTATTTACGTGACTTGACCAAAAGACCCAAGAGTATGAATTCCTGCAGTCACGGAAGCTTTAAAATCAAGATCGTTAAATGTCTTTACATTAACAAGCTAAATGTCTCACGAACATAGCCGCTGCTCCCTTTTACTCGAAGTGGCGGTGGCTCTCGTTGTTTAATAGGCTGAATGTCTCACTGGCACGGCCACCGTTGTGGTGGTTCTCTCTTGCGTTGACATGCTGGTCTCTCTCGCAGTGTACCGGTGAACGCCGCAGCTTTTTAAATCCTTTATATTAAGTTCACTTGCGTGCTTGCTTGCTTGCTTACGACCGTGCAAATCTTTCGGTCGTTTTTTAACCCACTTCCCGTGATCCAATCGAGCTGACATTTTCCACACAGACTCGTTGTGCGTGACAATTAATGTTCGTGAAATTTTTTTTCCAAAATTTTACACTTTTTAGAACAAAAATATTATATTTAATTACCCATTGCTTAATGCTGGCATGCAATCATCTGACCCATAGGTGGCAGCCATCTCAAGCCAGAGGACAAGAGGACTCTAGCCGCCACGCATATAAAGGATTTATAGTGAAAAACTTTGTTTTTACGGGTTAATTTTTGTTGCCCACGAAGTGGCGTTGTGCCCGGTTCTCTGACACTGACATGCCAATCTTCTCATTAACACAGCCGCTGCTACGGGAGCGGTCTCACATTGACATGCTAATCTCCAATCTCTAGGTTTTATCAGGCCCTCCCCGATGCTCTTTGGTTCTTTCGGTAAAGTCACATAGGTAGAAAAAATAATAGATCACGACGTTTCGATCGCAACACAAGCAACCGTCATCAGGTGTGAAACAAACACAGCAGGACTGCTAATTACAACTAACATCATCAGGCAACAGCCTAATCAGTTGTAATTACTGCCAAAACGTCGTACTCAGATTATAAATGTTGTGGATTTACTCTCCAACACACCGGTGTGCTGTACTAGTGACGAATTGGCACGTTCTGTTTACGTGACAACCCTTACTAGTTGGCTGTCGGGTGGTGGCGGGTTTAACGACACATCGATATTTACGTGATCTAACCCAAAAAAGCTGTATTATGGATACTATGGGTGAGTGCTCAAACCGCTTGATATATTGCACAGTGTGGCTTGAAGCATGCACAGGCACGCATTTATTGAAGCCATGGTAAACACAGATACAGCCTCATTGTTATACTACTACTGGGTCAGGCCATCCTCACACGAGTCATAGCGGTTATTTGACTATACTTCACCACGCTGGTAACTGCGGGTTGAAGGTGGGGAAGCTTAGACATGGGAGCTTAGGGGTGCAGTACAACCATGGATTTGCTGAACTGCCCTCTGCTGCCCACAGCGTAGTTGCTGGAGGAGCCATGTGACAACGTGAGTGCACGGTGGGATTGTACACAAGACGATTATCTGAACCGGTCATGGGCCTCCCCTCGGTCGACACAGCCTCAATTGAGTACCGAGTGCGATGTAACTAGGTTACTAGGGAGACAAAGGCGACTGGGGTCGGTGGTGGCCATCTCGTGCGCCGGGGTCTGTGTGTGCATGGTGGTCACCCAATCCAAGCACTATCCAGGCTCATGCCTGTTTAGCTTCTGGATAGACCCTGATACCACATTAAGGAAACCCTGAATAATTGGGACACATCACCGATTAAAACTTACTAAAGTAACAAAAAACACATTCCTGCGGATGGAGCTGGTAGGAACGTTGGGTTGCTCGGTCAATGGCCAGGGTCAACGGCGGCGTGGTGTATTCCGCAAATATGCCCGACTGTGAGGGCGGGCACAAGCCGGCGTGAGTAGGTGAAACGTTGAGTTTTATAAGGGCACCACGGGGTGACCAGCCCCTCCCCACCCAGCCCGACCCCTCCCACCGCCCACCCAGCCCCACCCTCCCCACCCTCCCCACCCAGCCCCTCCCCACCCAGCCCCTCCCCACCCTTCCCTCCCCACCCAGCCCCTCCCTGCACGACGGACACAATAAACCCCTGTGGGCCGGTGTAACCAGGAGGTTCCTACCAGTATGAGTAACGACTACGTAAACGTGCCAATTGTCATTTTAGCGATTCAAAAACTCAATAATAAAGCATCGCATACGAATTATAACGAGCACACATTGCAGAATAATGTAGAAGAAGCATTTACCAATCCACTGCTCGATGAAAACCTCGCCACGCTGTCCAGTGCGCCGATTGTTGAATCGGGGTGATATCCAGGGCAAGTTCAGGTATCACTCGCGACCCATGTTAGCCATGGCCCGGACTACCCCGGTGTCAAACTCGCAAGTGCGCTAACCACTGCGCCACCGCTCCATCCCAGCAAGCTGCGGGCGCGCGCACGTGCACGGGGAGCGGTGGCGCAGCGATTAGCGCGCTGCGCTGCGAACCCGGCGACCACGGTTCGATTCCCGCTCGTGGCGGAGCAACCAGTCACGATTATCTGAACCGGTCCTGCCCCCCCCCCCCCCTAGGTCGACTCAGCCTCAAATGAGTATCTGGTGCGATATCAGCATCGCCACTCGGGAGACAAAGGCGGTCGGGCGTGGTGCTGGGGAGGCTAAGGCGGTCGGGCGTGGTGCTGGCCACCCTGCCGGCCTTCATAGGTGCTCGTTAACAGCACTTGTCCCTACAGTCTGTGAAGGCTACACGGGGGATCTTTGTCTTTGGGCTCCATGAGTTTTGCACTTAACGCACAACCGAAGGCGCTTCATCGTTTGATGTTTAGCAAGTTCGCACGTACAGTCTCTCTCTCTCTCGCTTCCCCTGGTGTCAATCACACACCAGGGGTGCAAACTCGCAACAGCGGCCACGAAACGAACTTAATAACAAACGGCGCGCCGAAGAGAGCGGTCCATCATTCACGCGGCTCTACTACCCAACGCGCCTCGACATAACTTAACTTGTAAAAGCAGAGAAAACATTCATAATAATCCATAGTAATAATTACCTTCGTGTTGTTGGTTTGTTTGGAGCGGAGTCCCCACAGGGGCCTGCGCGTTTAGTGATAGCGCCCCCCAAAAAACGCCGTAGCCTGGCGACCAGCGGCGTCTTGCACCGCGGAAATCGAAAAAAGCCACCGCGCGCTTATGCGCACTACCAAAATGTAACCTCCGATACCTATCCACGCTGGTAAATACAAACTAGGCTTTTGCCTAAGCGTACTGCGAAAACGAACGGCACGCGCTTGTCAGTATTAGCTAATGTAACCTCTAATACTTATCCACGCTAGTAAATGCAAACTAGGCTTTTGCCTATGCGTACTGCGAAAATGAACAGCATGCGCTTGTCAGTATTAGCTAATGTAACCTCCGATACCTATCCACGCTGGTAAATACAAACTAGGCTTTTGCCAATGCGTACTGCGAAAACGAACGGCACGCGCTTGTCAGTATTAGCTAATGTAACCTCCAATACCTATCCACGCTGGTAAATACAAACAAAGCTTTTGCCTATGCGTACTGCGAAAACGAACGGCACGCGCTTGTCAGTATTAGCTAATGCGAACTAGCGCGCATCTGCGTTACGTTATACAATTCGTATGCCAAAGCGTTGTATGGCTTACAATGTCGTCGACAATGTTAAATAGGAAACGTAAATCTGTCAATTCAGACTATGGAATATAATGGTGATGCTTATGTAACCTAGGATTACTAATTGCGTTGCTTACCCTAATGGGAATTGCACTTTTGGTCTCTAAACCAATTTACCCGCCATGGTAACGTTTCTTAATTAGTTTCTTAATTACGTAATGTGGTTAATTCTCACGGCTCATGGAGCCATCAATGTGACCGCTGACAACTTAAAAACAAATACTGTCTTGGTCTCACATTTTGAAGTTAACTTTTTAAATCACAATTAGCATACATTTCAATATTATATTACTAATAATGGTGGTCATTGCTAATGGTTGACGTAAATAGTAGAGGATGCTCTCTGGTTCTTTCGGTAAAGTCACGTATATAAAACACGACGTTTCGGTCGCAACACAAGCGTCCGTCATCAGGTGAAGAATGACCAGCTGCTGTGGCTTTATATAGGCACGGGAGGGGGAGGGGGGTGCAGGAGTTCACGGGGGGGAGGGATGGGTGGGGGCTGGAGAAATTAGCAGGTCAATGAGCTTGAATTAGTAATTCTAGATTTGAAGCTTTCGTGACTGCAAGGATTCATACTCTTAGGTTTTTTCGGTAAAGTCACGTAGGTAAAAAGAAAAAGAAATAATAATATAAATAAAATAATTATTTTAGTATAAAAATAATAGAAATAATAGAAATAAAATATGTATTTTATTTCTATTATTTATTTTTACCTACGTGACTTTACCGAAAAAACCTAAGAGCTTGAATTATTAAACGAAAACAGCACGGGTGGAAGAGTGAGAATCACAATCCATTGTTGCACTCTACTTCTATGGTCCCTCTCTGCCTTCTTAAACCCGCACTGCTCAAAAAACCTCCTTGACTTGCATGGCATGCAGAGGCCGTCATCCAGCAATGGATTGACAATATGACTGTGCGTGGAGTTCTTTAATTCAATGCCCCTTAATTAGCCACATAAGAACCCATTGATATTTGACAAATGCAGATTTAAAATGTAGCCCGAATATATTTGTTTTAACTCAAATGGATCTTGGCTAAGATGAAAATGAGGGCCTGGGCCAAAGGTGGAAATTCCACATTCCCAAGGCAATTTCTCCATTTGGCAACTATAGTTGACTTACAAAAGTGGTATCGATTTTATTCAACTTTCTGATAAGAGAATGTCTCCTTCATGTACCGTATGTCTCTTCACATAACCCACAAATATATATTACACAACCCATCGGCCCCATTGCGTTCTGGTAGTGCATCATTTCAGCGGCATTGATCCAATGCAGGACAAGAAAACTTCGGATCAGTTCCAACGTAACATTGTTCTTTTAGTTTAGAAATGGTTCCTCGCTCAAAATAAAATACCATAACACAAAATCATTAAAGCTGTTGTGGAGAATATAACACGTTAGATAAGCAGACAATATACCCCCTCCATATATGTATACTGTATAGCACTTACATCAGATACTTACAAATATGCATTTCATGTAGGGTGGGCTATATCATACCTCCCAAGTTAAAATCCTTACCTAGGTCAGGTCATTCCCATTACAATTATCATCACCACTAACGATCACCAACATCCCAATCGGGTAACTAACATTAGAACCAGCTGGCTGCATTGCAAAGTGTACAGAAATATTGGTATCTGACAGAGAAACGTGGGCTTCCATCACTATTGAGTGTGAAGGAAATGCAACTGCACCGGGGGCCCATCGAACAGAAGGATCCAGGCGCCAGGCTACGAAGAAAAAATTGGATAGGGAGGTTCCATCTCATTGTTTGCGCCAGGGCTCGTTTGCCAACCATACTACGCAGCTGCTCGGGACATCTACAGAAATATCAAGGCTCCATGTTAGTGTGGAGACAATGCTTTCATAGCATTTAGAATCTAAGTCAAAGACGAGGTGACACCAAGGTTAACAAAACTGCTTGTGTTGGGCCCTTTACAATCTCAAAAGATGTGTGCATTCAACAATCCTCTTGGCCTCCCAACCTTAAGCTTAAGGTCAATACAAGGACATACGCATTACCTCCCAAAGCCATTAATCCACCGTACTATAAAGGATAAAAGCAGATTACAACCTCCAACATTCAAGAACTCGGCAAAAAAATGTTACGTAAAAATATTACCCAGGGCAGACTTGCTAATGTAAAGACGGTGGCTAGGGCACTCAAGTACAAAATCAGCAGGTTGCGAGTTCCAATCTTAATGCTCATCATCAGCAACTATCTTCTGTTTTCTTGGTTCTTTCGGTAAAGTCACGTAGAATGGAAATAATAAAATAATAAAAATAAAACAGAATAAAATAATTATCACGTTTCGGCCACAACGCAAGCAGCCGTCCTCGGGTGAAGACCAGGTGTGTCGGGGAGACAGCGTCTCTATTTTTATTATTTTATTATTTCCATTCTACGTGACTTTACCGAAAGAACCAAGAAGATGAATCCCTGCAGTCACGAAAGCTTTAAATCGAAATATCTTCTGTTTGTGAAGGCACCTCTTTTCTCGACTCTTCTGATTTTTAGTTTTACATCTAAAATGTCAGCATAGCTGTTCCAACTTCATAAAAAGATTTTGATCATCTCTATGAGAAACAACCAAGACCCTGGATTGTGCTTCTATTCCCACTGAATTAAAATACCTTTTCATAATTTGTGTAATCCAGGAATAATGGTATCGATACTTATATTTTCTATCCTCAAAGTATTTTTTGTGCTGAACTTGTTCGTTTGGTTAGACAGACAATGGCAACACACGGCTCAAACGCATCAGTCGTAAAGGTATTTATTTTGTAATTTTACCTAATTACGATTTACGCGCTCGCATAACAGGGCGTATCGTGTACATGCTGTGTCATCACAAGTGCAGTGCGAAACATGTTATTAACCGCAATGTTTTCCCTGGTTGTAAATCTCTTCTAAGTGAAGGATTGTAAATGCCTATTTCTCTAAAATTATATGAAGATTTTATTAGGTACAGCCAGCAAAACATAACTGTTTCCACGCTCATGGCACCACGTTGTAGAAAGAGCCCATTTTGATACATATTTATATACAAACATGACACTAGTATATTTCCGAGGAAGAAACTAAAAAATAAAAATATATTTACAGAACCTTCCAATACGATTGCATTTCATGTTCCATAAAGCCATATTGTATTCTATAGTGAACATTACAGCTGTATTAAAGATGATACATTTGATGCACACACCTCAAGCCCATGGTGTTAACGCAGGACCACCAGGTAATACGTGGCAGACATAAGTTCCTTTAACGGTACGAGTCCCCCAAGTTCATCAATGTATCTTCTAAAGGGGCCCCCTGCTGGTCAACACACGGGTGAGGTTTCGAGCAGAGAACAGATGTGATCACAGCACTCATTCTCACTTACACAGGTCAAGCTCCTCCCGGAGGAACCCTAGAATGTGAGCCATGCCCTAAGGACCCCTGAACATCTTAATCTGGAACCACTGTTCACTTTGTGCATGGAAACCACTCCACTGTTGTCTGTTCCGCTTTGCGAATTTACACATCACTAAGTTGCGCTTCTCACCAGAGAGACACATCCACACTCTCCCTCAACCCTCTATCCGCCCCACCCACCAACCCAACCCCAGCTCATGTTCCCATCTCCTAGTTCTTCTTCTTCTGCACGTGCGCGCAGTCAAACTTCCCGCGCACAATCTTGAGCTGGAGGCCGGGCAGGTCTTGCGTACGGCCGCCCTCCACCAGCACGATGTTGTGCTCCTGCAGGTTGTGTCCCTCGCCAGGGATGAAAGCAATCACCTCCTCGCCATTGGAGAGTCGCACCTGTGGTCACAGCCCAGGGGGGGGGGGGGGGCTCCGTCATGCGAGCCTTGGGGTGGCGTTTCACCTCGACTGGTAGCCCAGAGCCAACATTCTCATCGTGGGCAAAAGCTTATATAAACAGACCTCAATAAGAAGGGAAGTAATAAAATAATAAAAATAAAACATAATAAAATAATTCTCACGACGTTTCGGCCACAACGCAAGCAGCCGTCCTCAGGTGAAACCAGGTCTGTCGAGGCGACAGCGTCTGTTTCATTCAGACGCTGTCGCCTTTTGGCGTCATCTGGTCCAACCCATGTGAGACTAGGCTCTAA